>VWZY01000350.1:142091-194065 GCA_013399075.1 Chloroceryle aenea | reverse complement strand
AAAAAAAAAGGCAAAAGGAATTGTTCCAGGAATGAGGTTTAAGCTTCAGCACAAGTGCCTTGTTTTGGTTTATGTCCCATTTTGAGGACAAGATGCCAATGCCCACATGTAATACAAAGAGATACTACAGATCCTATTCATTGCTATACTGGTACACATCCAGTTCATCACCACCTCGTAAGAAAGAAAATAATAGACCAGACTGTATAACTATGGTTAAAATTCAGGTAGAATAATTATAAAAATCAGTGTTCTTCCCAAAGGAGATAGATCCAACTACGTCCTGAGCAACAGAGCAGGTCAGTCTGAAGGCAGGTAGGCTACTGTTCAGAGAGGAAGGAGATCTCCAACTCTGATGCTTTTGCATGGAAATTCAGGTCGCATTTTGCTCAATACTGAGTACTGGCATCCGTAAGCTCCGGTACGTGAGTTTTTTGGCTGGCAGGCCCAGCTTCTCACTGAAACACATGGTCCTGAACAGGGCTGTCATGTCTTGGTACATCTGCCACTGCTGGCAGCTGCAGGGAAGGGACCTCCCATGGCCTCACTGCTTGCACAGAGCCCAGCTGAACGTCTGGTCCTGGGCAAGAGGGAGGTGAGCTGCCGTGAAGGATTCAAAGAGCTATGTCTGCAGACAATTTTCAAAGAAAATAATAGAGAATTCATAGTAAAAGACTATAAAACTCTATTGCACGTGTTTTGGACATATTTGGATTCGTATTTTGAAGAGAACAGCCACTGATAAGGGTTAATTTGGACAACCACATGTGGTGATTTCACGAGTAGAATACATGATAAATCCACAGGAACTGAGCACAGTGCTGTGCTCAGAGCATGCAAGCATGGCTTCTTCATTTTGCAAAGCTGGAGAGAGCCTGATTACAACCAACAATGAATTTAAAAGAGAGGAAGGACAAGACATGAAATAAAACATATATTTTAAAAAGTAAAACTTTTGATAAGGTAAAAATCTTACAATTCATGAAACAAGTTCAGTGAAAACCCAAAGTCTTACGGTGCCATAAGTAATAGTGATTTGACTAAGGAACATCCCGAGGAAATATCAGCTGGACAGAAGACAGAGAGCAGAGCATTCCCTAGTCAGAGGACATGAGAATATTAAATGCAACAGTCATGGTCTAGTAGAAAGATAAAGACAGACAGGAAACATTGAAAATAGAAGCTGCTCTGGCAAAACTAACTCTGACACATCATTCTGCAGATACATGGTATGTGTTACTAACGAGGGACAAGAGAGCATTGCTTACACGTAACAAAAGAAAAGCTAGAAATACTACAGGTGAGAATCAAGTCCAGGATAACTTAACTAGGAACTTTTAGATGCAATTCAGAAGTTTCCAAAAAGCAAACCTTGCAAGTCAAATATTGTATCAACATTTCCTACTTTGATATCTTAAGAAATAAAGCTGCGGGAGAAAATGGTGGCAGGCATCTATTTTTCTTTTCAGTGTTTTCAAAAGAGAGGAATCTAGTTGCAGGAATGAAAAGGGCCAGGATAAAAATCTGGAAAAATTATACTTGCCTGAAATAAATCAGGGGAAATAACACTGCTCCTCTGACAGAGCAAAGGAAGAACAGCTTGTCCACCACACTGCTTTTAGTGATACTGGAGAGGGAATGGCCTGAGACTATAACACAGACTCTTTTACCTCTTTTATTGCAATTAGTGCCAAAACCAGTACTAAGGAACCCGAAAAGGACTCTGCGAAGGTTACACTTCTGAAAATAGATGGAAGAGACCCAATGGGGCAAATAGGTCCCCAAAATTGTGGTCTGTATGTGAAAAGAAAGAGAGGAATCAGAGAGAGGAATCAGCACAGCTAGAGATGGGTTATGGAAGAGTTACTTTGTCTGACAAGGTAACAAGCCCCAGTGCTAACAAAAAGGTAGAAAACTTGTGAAAAATAAGAGGCTTGTGGAAAGAACCTCCTGTATGGCTGCCAGTCCTTGTCCCATGGTAACTGGCAAGGAGAAGGAGGAGGATTTCAAAGCAGGGTTAAAGTGGGAAAAGACAGAAAAAAAAAAAAACAACCCAAACCCAGTATCAATGAGAACAGTTGTGTGACACGACATAGCTAAAAAACAGGGCTCCTGGCGTTTGTGCCAGGATTGACACAGACGTGTGAGCAGATGTATGTGGAACTGGGAGCCTGAGCGGGCAGCCCAGTGTGCAGGGACAGCGCACAGCGGACGGATGAGGGAACACCTTCTGACTTCACACAAACCGGGCAGCAGTTCAGAAAGCCAGCAGATATGCTGTATATAACAATACTTAATGATTGCAGAGAGGAAGAAAAAGAGCATCGGCTTCTGTACAAAGGACACTGCACTAATCCCACTGGATTTCTATCCAAAGTCCAGTGCCTGGTAATACAGTGGCATCTCCAAAGAAGGAACTTCTCTTAATCACCCCTAAAATGAATGACATTTTGAATATGATACCAGTTCACATTTCTTGAATTACTTAAGCAGTACTTCAACAAATTATTAGAACAGCTATAGATGAGACCAGATACTATGGGGGAGTTTTACCACCTTGTGTATCCATTGCTGCATAGCCCTTTTGACAGATACTACCAATGCCACTGTTTTCCAGTCCAGTATTTATTTATGCTATTTTTCTATCTCACACTCCAGTATCACCATGCTGATAAGAGAGGCTTTTTAATTACTTCTAGTGACTTGCTTTAATTTTATATTTACTTATATCTTAGAGGAGGTTTTTTTCTGCTTACCAAGCTGTTGGTAATAAGAAAGTTTAGCAAAAAAGGCAAAGTCAACAATCATTTACTAACCAAGCTTTCCCTAGGTATCTTTTCATTCCAAGGACAGGGGGAAGTGTGCTAAAGTCAGATGTCACCATGTGGTCACGACTGACAAATGCTGACTCTTTCTTAGAGCAATATTCGTATCGCATCTGTCCTATGTGGTCCTGTGGGTTTTGTTCGCTGGTATGTTAGCAAAACAGAGGTCCAAACACGGAACCTTTCTATCCTTGATGTGGATGTTCAGGAAGTGACATGCCTGAGAAATCCATGGGAAATAATTGAAACAGGTTTTGCAATCTAATGAGAGAGAACTCAAAATAAGCCCTTTGTGGTATTTGCACATTGAAAACAATTGGGAGTTTTGCCTGAAAAACAGCTAAGGACTGAACCCCCAGAGCAATATTTTCCACTGTGCAAAGTCTACACCAGTGCACCATCAGTCTCACTTAGGTCTCAAAAATAAAGCTTGAAAGGACGCGAGTGAAATATAGGCCTTGGGCTCAGCCTCAACCCATGAGTAAATTTCCCCCAAAAGCAATTTTATGTTCCTTTCATCATCACTGGCAGAGATACCTCTTCCAAATGCTATAAACTGCTTTCTTTCCTGCTCTGTGCCTGATGGCAAGCAGCCCCTCTCCTAACGTTAACCAAGCAGAATTAACAATAAAACATTGTTTGTATCCATCCGGGCAATTATCACTGGATGCTGGAAAGCAATCAGAGTATGTCTGTGGAGTAGATGGCAGCTTTTCCAGAATGAAATTAAACTAGGTCCAGAGCAGGAACTAGTTCTAACCGCACAATAAAATTCAGCTAGAGGTTGAAGAATGCAGTTCAGTCGGGGAATACTCTCCTTGTCTTAACTCTGGCTGTTGTTTCATCTCTCCTGCCATTCTGTCCCTGAGCCCTGCAGAGCTTTGGTGCTCCACAGGGAGTTAAACAGGGGCCTTGCTCAGAGGGCTCTGAAAGCTCCTTATCTACAGATCTGAGCACCTTCTTTTGTTACACTGGTCTCTGTTTGTTTCTCTGTTAATCTCAGCAGGGTCTTGTATTCTTTTAGCTTTTTGCCCTTTCACGTGAGGGATTACCCCTGTCGATTGCAGGCTTTGGTTGAGACCTGTGGTACCTCGGATAAGGCTGCTGCCCCATCACTATGGCATCTGGCTTTTGCAAGGCCACCTTAAATAATAGAACACCCCAAGCCCAAGAAATTTTAATCTGCGCTGACATTTTAGTGGCAATACGGAGGCGAAAGACACAGAGGACAGAGGAGAACAGAGGAATCTCTGCAGGATCGTGGGGACAGGAGTGAACACTGTGTGAACACACAGGCACGTTACAGGAGTGACAAGGTGTGGCACATGAGAGGTGTAGGTGACAGCAGCAGACTAATGCTGTAGGCAGTAGCAGGAAAGGAGTCGTGCTGTACATGACAGAAGGGAGCAGGTGACAGCATAGGTGACAGTGGGACTCGGTGCAGAAGAGAGCTTCTTGATAGGGTGTAGTCACATAGACCAGGAAGTAGGAACGTTGTCAGTGCTAGGGCAGCAGAGGCGGAATGCTGTAGGGGATGGATGTCCAGCTCTGACAGAACGTTGCAGCTTTCAGGCAACAGTATCACACAACCTGCTGTGCAACATGGGCTGGGACAGCCAGCAGAGTGTGGCACAAATGGTGAGCTTCTAAGAGAAAACACAAAACCTTGTGACAAACTGAAAGGGGATGAAAGGAAAGGAAGAGGGATGCAATTGTAAGGCATTTACAAACCCCTGAACATTTTCAAACGCTGTGAGTACAACACAAAAATCATTGCAGGATCTGGATCTGAAACAGCGGTAACAAGAGCCCTAGTTTTACCATGCTATCAGATATGCCACAGCAAAACACAAGTTAAAAATTCTGTATCAAATACTTCTTAGGGCGTGCTGTTCCTCTCCATAGAGCTCTTACTTTCTATTTAAAAGAAAAGAAAGGCTGCTGTCAAACAAGCATAGTCTCTCTCATGGAAGTTTATTTAATCCCCAAATACTCCACAAACCCTTCCCCTCCATCTCAAAATACACTCTTTCAGTAGAGCACAAATACTAATTTCTATTGCAGGGCATGCAGTTACCTCAAATAAGCATGTTAGAAAAGCATAAATTATTTGGCAGGGGGCAGAGAGGGTTGCCAGCTTTTAAACCTATGCATTTTCAACTATTAGGAAATTTTTCATCATATTAGGAAATTGGAAATAAAACGATCATCTGAAATTTAAACCCAAATTCTTCTGAGGAACAAGACAGTTTGTTTGTCCATTTTTTCTTTAGTACTATTAAAGCAGAATCTGAATCTATTTGTTATTTCAAGTGTTGGCCTATTTTCAGCAGTGATTATGATGGTACCACAATGTGCAACTTGACATCTCCTCCTCTCCTCTCATTCAAAGTCTCCCAGGGCCCAGCCATTTCACACAGGCTTGCTTTAGGCATTTATTAAATATGCACCTTCCAGTAGGGTTTAAAAACACCAACTAATCTCATCAGAGGCCAGAGACCTCCAGATATGTAAATCTACATCTGTTCCTCTTCAAAGGAAAGATTCTCCTGGATTACTCCAGGAGAAATGCATCCCACACGGATATAGCCACTGAACCAGAGAAAAAGAACTCCCATGGCAAACGTGCCACCTCAAACTCACCAAGATCCAACGACAATGAAATTACACTTAATGTAATTCACTGTTAGCTTTAAGAAGCAATTAAGTAAAAGGCAGTACAGCACTTGCCGTAGGCTGTTGGTTCCAACAGGGGCCAGTGGAAAAAGGCATATAATGTTAAAATTGGTAACATTACTATTAACATAAGGATGAACTGTAGGTGGCTGCTCGACTACAGTGCCTGCAAAATAGCAGAGTCCATTAACAAGCAGCAATCCCCTTTCCTGTTTTTTCACGTGTTAAAGTGTGCCGTAGACGTTTGCCAGCAAAAGCATGCAGTGATACAATTATTAGTTTTTCATTAAAAACAACAAAGATTCCCTCTCTCCCTCCCAAATGCCCCACTAATATCTTCACCTTCACACACTGAGAGGTAAGATCAAGCAATTTTATGAAAACTATTTCAAAGCTATTAGAGAGGGACTACACACTTCACTGTAGTAGAGGAGCCTCACACCCAGCTCACACACTTCCCAAGAAGTAGTGAACCCTTATTGAGCTTTTTACGACTCATTTGGTATAATACCACTTTAAAGGTGAGCACAAAGGACTTTTCCCATCACCAAGTCACGTTATGTACATGTATGATGAGCTTCACAGTAGAATTAGAGACATTTTGCACATGTTTAAAATAGAGCCTTAAAAGAAACAAATTTGTTAGCCAGAAATTGTGGTGAAATCTAATCTATTTTACATTCACTCAGATCCCTGTGGTTTTATTGAACACAAATCAGATTCAGCATTTGACCACCACAAAAAAAATAGTCTGAGTTTTCCATTATCTCTTGTTTCCACATTTTTCTTCTGAATCAGACAAATAAATATCAGTCTGCCTCCTTCAGGAAAAAGATGTGGGATGTTACATGTAAATATAATTCAAAAGTAGTCCTGAAATACTGCAGATAATTTTGTGATTAAGTCATTTACTCAAGTTTTAGCTACTTATTTCTCAGATTCTGAAAAATTTATTGACTGATGACATGGTCTGTACCCTATGAATTTCATATAACCAGAAGAGACTGACGCAATGATTTTAATATGCTTAAGGCTTATAAAAGTACAACTTTATGATTAAAGGGTTTGAAGATTTTTATTTTATTTATTCATTGAGAAGGCAAAATGTAGCAACTACAAAGATGTAGGGGAGCTATCCCTTGAGAAAGACAGAAAAAAGGTGAAAACTTGTTTTGAAAAGAGTGAAAGACATTTTAAGTGACATAAAAGTTCACATCTAATGAAGCCATCACGTAAAAAGTGAAACTTGTATGCTCAATTAGGGCTTATATTTTTCTCACAGATAAGAACTGAGTGAACTCTTTAAAAGTCAACATTATCTGTCATAACAGCAGTTCTACCTCTCACACTGCAAGCAAACTACACAAAAAGGAGGGAAAGATGAAACAAGGGATATGGGCAGTGTGAATGGAGACTAAATCTTTTAATTAACACCCTCTGAAAAGCACACTCTTTCTCCACCAAACTAATAAAAAGTGTGAGTGTGGGGTCTTTGTTGTTGTTCAAGCCTTGCCTGCGCTCTAAGGAACTGAGAAAAGGCTAATCAGGGTTATTTAAAGCCACTTTCTACTTGCCAGGCTCCAATATCTCATTAATTCACTCTTAGTTGGCATCATTGTCTGATCGTGTTTGAAAATCACCAAAGAAACAAGGATTTCCCCTAATCCTGTCCATCAGAGGTAACTCTCTGGAAGATGATACCACGCCACAGCGTGCAGGACATGAAGCAGAAATGCGTGCACAGGGAAATAACCCGTTTTCACTGCAAACCATCATTCTCTGTAGCACACCAATCCTGCCAGATCTCATGAGAACATGCCTTTTTAGGCCTGAACTTTACAAAAAAACCACAGACATTATGATGGTAGTTTAAGGGAACTATCCTGAGTAACTAATCTCTGTTTGAAGCTATTGCCTGACTTCTTGAATCATAATGGCAAGAGCCTGACACAGGCAAAATTAACAGTTGTCCATGTGTATATCTGACTTGACAAAAGGAAGGAGATTTTCATCGTGGTCATAAGGCAGAAAAGCAATTGCTTCAATGACTCTGTTGTCATGAACTACAGCATTCAATTAAAGATGACAACTGCCCTTATGGTTGGTTTCTTGGTTTTGGTGGTTTTTTTTTGTTTGTTTGTTTGTGTTGTTTTTAATAGAAAAACAACACTAAATTCAGTGACTGGAGAAAAAAATCAATTATACCAGCAGGCATGTCTTCAGCTTCAGCTGAACTGAGCTTTAGTTCCCTTTCCAAGACATTTCTCTTCTGTACAAGCCAGCCTTTATTGCCCACCCATACTAAAAGCAGCACTCATATCCAAAGGACATTTTAAAGTGACACTATACAACTGAGTGCTGTCTCCCCAGTGATTTCCATCCCATTCATCAGGCCTGGCCATTCTTAGGCACTACCTGGCCTTCAGATCTAACCTTTCACATAGCTGTTCTATTAGCCCCAGTTTCCATTTAATTTCTGTGAACTGAACAAAATAAGATTTCCTTACAAGTCTTGTGCAGTGACACAGCCAAGAACCGCAGCTCTCGGTCTAGTATCATACATACTTCCAAACCATAATGCTATGAGCAAGTGTTTTTATCTTGTGATACTTAACTGAATTTGTAACATACATCTTTGCTATCTAATTTCTTTTTTTTTTTTTTTTTATTAGGTTCGAAGCACAGTAAAATTCAAAAGCATGATGTAAAATTTCTATTATGTAGTTGCATCCCAGAATACCCAATTGTCATGGCCACACTTAGATTTTTGTGAATACCTGCCATAGATGCAAAGCAGGAAAGCTTCAGAAGTTTCATCATATAAAGCACCCTCAAACTCTTTTAAGGAAATGCATGTCTTCTGTCCACAAATTACCTTAACAGTTTTCCAAAACCAGTGAAGATCTCTCTTCATTTCTGTACTTCAGGGTCAGTCAAAAATTCAAAAAGAGTAACTGTTGTGCTCATAAACACCACAAGTGAACCATGGCAGCAGTAATATGAACTACCATAATACTCCAAACATCCCAGTTCAGATGCTGGTAGCATTGGTTCTCTTGCTAGCCTCAGAGCTCTCACCACCATGAATGGCAGGTCTGGTCACTGGTTACGGCCCATGGAAAACCTCTGTGGAGGAGGGCGGCATTGCTGCTGCAGTTCTTGTTTCCCCTCTCAGAATAAGAGCACTTGCCACTGACTTAAATTTCTCCTCTAAGTAAAATTTATTCTGCGCTGCTGACAATAAAAGACTTCTAGAGTTAATGGTAGACAGAATAATTCCTTCAGTAGCAATTAATTTTGAACAAGTAGGGCAGTGGCACTGGTTAGTGCTGCTACCACTGTGCTCTGATACTTTTTGACAGTCTTTGGTATTCCTTCTGTATCCCAGAGAACTGTCCCAAACTCAAAACTCCTCAGTCATTTTTTTTCACATTTCTAAGTGCAGTTTCAATTTGAATCTATGTGTTCAGAAAGAGCTTACTTTGCCTCATGCATTTTATATGCCCTTTACTGCTGTGGGGAAGTAAAATGTAAGTATTGATTCTGGACTAGGTAAGTTTACTGAATCACAGAGATGTATGCTGAAACTGCAGCATAAAATGTATTCTATAAAACAAAGAAAAATAAGTGGAAAATGATTGCAGCACAAATTGTTTATGAATCCCTATAGAACACTGTGCTGTACAAATCACAAGGGAGAGAAGTCCTTATACCAAGCAGTATACAATCTAATACAATTTTGCCTGCACCTGCTAAAATCAACACACAAATAGGAAGATTATGCCACAAAATTTGTCATTAAGTTAAAAGGGAAGCCATGCAAAGCCACAGTGTATGGGCCTGAAATTTCTGCCAAAAAAAAAAAAAAAAAAAGGAGAGTGGCTTTATAAAAAGTGGGAATAATTTGACAAATCTTCTTAAGGTTCGTGCCCACTGTTTACATCATCCTCAGGCAATGCAAACTGTACCATAAGGTTGCACACTTACTTTGTAATCTGTGACACTTCCAAATCTTGAAGTTAGCTAACTCTGAAGATATTTCAGAAGTTAAAAAATTAGCTTTCTGTGTATTTGTGACATAATAAAAATAGATACATCAATTCCCCATATAAAATGAGAATCCAGCCAGTAGACTAATGTAGATAAATGGAGGCTTTCAATTCCAGTGGACACTTCACCTTATTTTATATTACAATGCTACTTCATTGCCACTGCTGTGGTTGTGAAATGTCACTGATTCTTTGGCTAATTAAAAGATGGGCAGCAGATTGCCATTAATGAGATTTGGCTTCCAGAAAATAAGGCTCTCTTGGTGTGTGGCTGCGTAAGTCAGCTAAGAGAATCAGACCTCCCCTTAGATGAAGGGAGTCTGTACAGATCACATCGAAGTAAATCTAAAAGTAATCCGCTGTATAAAGGAATGAGCTTTTTGCAATTGTATTTCTGAGTGTATGCAGGGGTCCCTCTTAGGGTTTTGCAGCCACAAAGATGTCACTAACTCGAGCTGGGACCTTGGAAAAAATACATCGCCAGCAGAAGACAAAAGTTTAGCTTTCAGGTCTGCTCCCAAGTCTATGAGTACATAAAAAAGCCCAAACCTAACTAAAGCTATTCTTCTCCATGCTTGAGTTGTGCAACAATGAGGGGCGTGGGGGGAGATGCTAACATTAAAAATTGCTGCTAAAGAACTTCTCTTAAGACTTTTATCCCCAGTAAGACCTTTAGTCTTCTGACCTTTCACAAGATCAAAAAAGATCAAGAGGGTGAAAGAGCTTGATCTCATGTGGCAATGACCCTATTTTACCAACCTACTGGCCCATTAAAAAAATAAAAATATTCAGCTTTTTTAATGACTTGTAGCTAGAGAGACAGAAACGTATGGGTTCAGACCACAGTCTGATGACTTCAGTGAAACTACACTTAGCCCTCTGCAGCTTCAACAGAAGTGCTGTAACATCTTTTCCTTCCAGAAATGAACTAATGGTGAAGTCTTCTGGAGGGAAGCCCCAACACTCTACACCCAATGAGCAGCCAGGATGACCCATTCCACTGGTGACCCCTCCCGTATACCAGGACAGAGATTTAATCCTGTGTGTTCCTCACCCTCGGGCTGTTACCCAAATCTTGTATTTGCAGAGCAGTCTACCCAAAAAAGGGCTCTTGGAGCTGGTCCATAAGATGGTGTAGAAACCTTCACAAGCTGAAAAAATGCCAGTTGAAATTGCAGAGGTCTGTGGACTGGCATATGCCTGTACAAGTTACCTCTTGGATATATAAAATCAGTATTCATCTCTGAAGGAGACTTTTCCTAGTCAAGTTACAGCTCAGATGAATTCAGCTAAATATCACAGAATCATAGACTAATTTTGGTTGGAAGAGAGTCCAACCGTGAATCCAGCCAGGTTACCACTAAGCCATGTCCCTCAGCACCACATCTACAGGGCTTTAAAACCCTTCCAGGGATGGGGACTCCACCACCAGTGCCCTGGGCAGCCTGGGACAGGCCTTGACAATCCTTGTGGGGAAGTAATTGTTACTCATGGCCAACCTACAGCGCCCCTGGAGCAACTTGAGGCTGTTTTCTCTTGTCCTATTGCTTGTTCCTTGGGAAAAGAGACTGACCCCCACCTGGCTCCAGCTTCCTGTCAGGGAACTGTTGAGAGCAAGAAGGTCTCCCCTGAGCCTCCTTTTTTCCAGGCTCAACAACCCCAGTTCCCTTAGTCCCTCCTCATAAGACTTGTGTTTGTAAACCCTTCACCACTGGGGTTATTTTCTGTTCTCAAACCTTTAAGTAACTCTCAGCAAGACAAACACAGGATAGCAATCCACATGCATCAGAATGTAGGCCAGCAACTTCTCCATGGAGTTAAAAAAAACTTCTACATCATCTTGTAATTATCTCACTTTCCATTAATTGGGATAAACACTTGCTGGATCACCAGATAGTGGCCACTGTTTAGAACAGTACATCTGCCTACACAGGCCATTGGGCTGATCTCAGACAATAGTTCTTATTTTCCTAACCTCAGCAATATATCATTTCTACATATGTAATTCCTCACATGTCGTATGTATACATATGACATAAAATATACACGATATACAGATACCAGATTTAGCTACAGACCTCAGAACTGATAAATACAGAGTGCCATCCCAAACCTTCCCAACACCTTTCCAATCTGCCTTTGTGCACCTGTGTTTGACAACGGACTGAGCTGCAATTTGAGAGACTTGAAAGTTCAAAGTCACATCATAGCTTCATTCCCCCCTTTCTTTCTCCCACTTGTTTGAATTATTTCTGCTTTTGGTTGTCTTTGGAAGTGTGTTTTTAGCAGTTGGCTCTGGGGACAGAGTCAAGTTCTGTTCCAAAATATAAGACACTAAAAAGAACTTTATATTCCTTTTCTCATACTTAAAATAAAGTAAGAATTAAAGTCACTGGGTTGAGAAATTATGGATCTTTTGAAGTATTTCAATGTCCGTTAGTTTTATTTCTGCCATATCTGAATCATCTAAAAATAAACAAACCAGAAACAAAATGTATTCAGAGAAGTTTTTTAAATAGTCATTTTGGTGTCCACACTCAGGACACTGATATTCCTAGGAGACTGATACAGCATACATACATGACAGATGGAAGGATCAATAAATATATGCTCTTTTCCTACCATGTAAACCTTTTGTTTCCTCTCCCCCAGTGCACTTGGAGAACCTCCCTTCATCAGAACAGCTCATAACCAAGTGACACCAACATATGAAGTGAAGCTTTTTCTTGCCTACATTTATGACTCGTCCATCATTGGTTAATATTTCCAAGTTTTAATTTAAAAGTGCAAAAGGAAATCCTGGCCACAAAGGATCTGGTTTTAATTTGAGAAATCTTCCAATTAATAGGAAAGTTTAATTAAAACATCCATTAAAAGTCCATAATATTAACTTAATGGTGGGAATCTACAGAAGAGCTCAATTTAATTTTTTGTGTGTGTGTAAGATTAGCATTAGTGACTTTTAACAAATGTCTTAAGAAGCCACTGCTGTTCAGAGAAGGGTTGCAAAAAGTAAAGCCAGGTAGAAATTATGACAATTTTAGAAGTGGTTGACAGCTCAGCCTTGTTGGAAACATACCAAATATTATCCAAAATAAATTCATGTATTTGCACAAATCTTTTGATATATTTTAAAAATTCCTTTACTTCCCCACAAATGTGTAACCTTTGGCCACTCTTTAGTGAAGCTGCATTTTCTACAGTGTACTCTCAGAGAACAAAGTACAACAGCAACTGGCAAAGTTTTTGAAAATACTACCGGGGGGAGCCTCAAGGAGCCAAAATCATTATTTTTGTATGGAGTGTTTCATACCAAACACAAACACTGGGGGGTCCTGACTGAACTCCTTCGCCCTCCTGCCGCTTATGCCTATGATATTGGGCAATTACACAGCTTTGGCTGAAACAGTACGCTGGCTAGGAAATTTTTCACTTATTGGGGGGTTTGGACTGCACTTGTCAACAAAAATGAGCCCATGTAGTAATCCTGATGAATTTAGGGGGTAAATCACCTTGCTTCTCTCCTAAGATTTAGCCACCTCCTGTTTTTCTCTTCCTTTAAACAGGACACACTTTGCTCTATGCAGTTTGAAATTTAAAGGAAACCCAAGTCCCAAATTAATGTAAAACTACACCACAAATAAGAGCTCTATGGCTGAATAAATCTGCGGGAGTTGCAATTAATGAGACTTGGCAGTGGCTTTTGCCAGCATGCTCACGCTACCGCTGAAACGCACACGCACGCCCAGGCACAACACAGAGCCTTACACATTGCAAGAGAACTCTAAAGGACAGGTTCCATTAATCAAACTACTTCTCCTTTACCCAATACTTATTCCAAATACATTTGCATATAAGAAGGATTCCTGATGATGAAAGTGCTTTGTGTAATCTTTAAGACATCTTTCAGGAAAAGTTTGGAGTTAACCCTTTTTTCTCTTTTGTTTTCACTTTTGGAGGGAACACGCTGATGGGAAATTTCAGGATTTCTCAGAAGATTTCTGTATTATTTCAACTCTCCACTATAAACCTTTGTTCTAATACACACATATACCTTTAGATGTGTCATACCTCACTAATATATACATAGCTATATATCTCTACATGCTTAACTCTTTTCTTACATTCCCACTACCATTAAGACAACAGATTTTTAAGCCACCTTGCCTTTAGCACAGAAATTCTATTTTAGCTCCCAAACCAAGACTGACTGAGAACTCCTGAAACCCTGATGCTGCAGTTCCACTCCACCTCTTTATCAGGACATGCTTTATGTGCCAGCCAAGAAAACACTGGGCACTCCACAGATGGTTTCTGTCCCTGAGTTACACCAAATGCCACTCTTCTCAATGCCAATGCTATTGATTTCACCAGAAGTAGTACTGAACTCCAACATTTGAATTGCCCTCCCAACTCACCTCAGATATCACCAAAAATTTCCTCAAGGTCTGTGAAATGTCCTCATTTAATATAATTTACATGATCTAGCAGGGTGGCAAAGGATCCTGAGTTGCAAGTGGTGGTAAAGAAGACTTTCACATAACGACTTCTGCAAAGTCACCTGAAGTGAAGAGGGTTTGTGCCCTCTACCAAGTGTTCTCCAGTCAATGCTGCAGGGCTATGCCCAGAGATCTGAGGGGAATTACAGAACTTTTTTTGAGGTTGTTTGCCCCTCTGCTGTTCTGCAGCTACCAGAGCATCAAACTCTCCCCATCGGGGCAGGCAGTGCCTGGATGGCCTGCGAGAGGGTGAATGGTCACCAAGGCCATAGAGACTGTCATCACCTTTGCCTCCGACGGAGCCAATTAATTAGCACCATGGCAGTGCCAGGCACTTTCTGCCAAACCACTGCTGTGCAACACGCCGACAAACGTCCCGGAACCAAACGTGTACTTTTCAAAAACGCAAATCAAAAAATACAGATTAGCTTAGCCTATCAGCAGTGGTATAATTGCTGGTTTAGGAGAAGGGCAAGCAAGACCACAGATAACTTACCTGTTTTTTCATTGTTTTCTTTTAGTAAGAGTCAAATTCACAAATAAAGTACTCCCTAAAAACACACACTGAAATGCATCTCGCTTTGTTAGCAGATTACAGTGCTGGCTTTGTGCCCTACGGAAGGAACAGTTACTAGTCTGCAAGTAAGGTTTTTTAACACCTACAGATACATATTTCAAAGGCAGCCACTGATATAATTTTCAAGTATCACTTCAGAAAAAAATCCAGGGTCTTTTGCAGCTAAGATATTTATTGATCATTGTTCTCCAAGTGTGAGAAACAAATATGTTTCCTTCCTTCATCCCTTTTTCTTAATATGCAATGGTAAGACAAATGAAGAGCTATATCAGCTTATAAAATAGCAGTATTCCTGTAAATGGGTAAGTCATTCTGCCCATATAACGGCATAAGTCTTGTATGAAGTACTTAGCAGTGTAAGCTATCAACATCCGCGGGCTCTGCTGGTTTAAAATATATCAGAAAAACAAATGATCTCTTGCATGACTGTAAACCAGACTAGCATTACTCCAGCTTTATAAAGTTAACACAAAGATAAAGTGGAGATCACTAACTTTTTTTTTGTGTGTGTGTGGCAGGTTTGATTGTTTGAAGTACAACTCTTTTTCTTCTTTTGCCAATTAAACATACGATAAATGTTTAAAACTATTCTAGAGATGGCTGAAAACCCCTTAAATTCTGTTCCCACCTCAAAAGCTTTCTGTAATTAAATCTTAACAGAATAACCAGTAACTAGGACAAGCAGAAATGCCATTGAAGACATACCCATCATGCACTCAGCACTGGAGTACAGAGAAGCCACTCCGGCTTCTGCTGGTCCACCAGACCCAGGCCTCTTGAGTTTGGTGCCAAACGTTGTAATGAGAATAAAAAAGACATCCTTTTATTGCTTCATCCTTTTTGCTATCCAAAATAAAATTTTCAGGTTTAAAAAAGCAACAAAATACATCAAACTATTGTGTTCTCCCAAGTTTTATGTAGCTCTGTGTGATTTTATGTGGAGTATTCAAGTAGCCAATTTGCAAATAGAGCAAATATTTGCAGTATTCAAGTCGTTGTCTGCAAACGGTTTGTAAATATTTTACCTTTTAAGACCCACGGATTTTGTTGACATTTTTCTATCACTCTGCCAAACTATTTTTTTTTGTTGTTGTTTTAAATCAATGGGGAGATGTAAAATAAGATCCCAACACCATTGCATTCCAGTCTGAGTGGCCATAAAAGGTCTACTGCTAATGAGTAACAAAACCACCAGCATTAAGCCAGCCTAGCACCCTGGTCTTCAGGACACAGGACACTTCATGAAGGTTCTAGTACATTTACCTTCTCTTCTTTGCTTTTGCATAATATTTCACCTCGAAAGCGGGCAAGAAAAAGAAAAGCAGCCGCATAGGTACGTGACACTCCTCAAGCCAAGCATGGAGGAACTTAAGGGAATTTCTTTATTCAACACCACCAGATCAGATGGTAAGGAGAACAGAATGTGATCTGGAGTCCCAGCACTCCACTGAGATAAAGAGAAACTTGTGTAAAACTGGTGACTGGCTTTTGAATTATTTTACTCAGTGACAAATTTTGATATCCTAGATCTATATGGAAACTGAATTTAAAAGGAAGAAAAACAGAGATCTTAGCCTAGAAAACCGAGTTGGGACAGCTTGGATGTTACACCCAACAACAACAAGCTATGATCTGACCCTTTTAGCTGGCAGAGATCTGTTCTAATCGATGGCTTATAAGGAAGTGCTGAGAATAAATTTTGTGTTGCTGCTCTACTTGAACTTCTGACATTTAGTTAAACCTTCCTAATGTTGCCAGTGAAAAAGATGCATCTTGTATATATCATGATCAGTTGAAATATGAGAACACCCTAAAATGTCCTTAATACCAACCATTTTGCTTTTAAGGACTAAATTGCTTTGTCTTCGTATATTTCCCCTTTGTCCCAGCACCAGGGTTTGTGAAGGTAGAGTGCCTTACTACTAGCACTTGAGAGGAAAGTAAAAGACTGGGTAGTTTATGGTGGGGGCCTCTCCCTCCTTGCCCTCATAGAACCCACACTCAAGCACACATAGCTCCTAAGGGACAAAAGACACATGCCTAACACTTGATAAAGCTGTGAGCAATGCAATCGTTTAGACTGGACCCCAAATCATGCCGAGTATAACTTCACTGATTTCTGTAGAATTAAACCTACATGGCTTTTGGCACCACCAGTCCAGCAGCGCAGAGGGGGCTTTTGTTCTGAGGTCCTGACTTTGCTGTCTCCTGCACACAACAGGGCAATTCATGGAGCACAAGGAACAGCAGCTGCAGCGAGAGGGGGCTGTCCGCAAGGACAGGACCAGGCCAAGGGATCAAACAGGAGCTAAAGAATGCCTTGTTTTTACTAGTGCATAAAAAAAATAAATAAATCAGGCAGCACAGAGCTTACAATCATGTAGCACTGCTGCCTACCTTGAAGTCTTGGTGGTGTGCTTTAAGAGTATTCGTGTTATCACCTGATCTTCCCTACTTACCATAATAATTCATGTACAAGCAGTGCTCAGAGGGACCAGCTCCGACGCCACAGAGGGGAAGAAGAAAGAGCACATTTCAAGAGGATTTCTTTTTTCAAATAAATAAAGAGGTACTTGGAAACCATATCAAATATCTAAAGCTGAATTTAAAAACCACTTTTTACAGAGCTTTTTTGTTTTCAGTTGAATTATGCAATATTATCTAAAAAAGTAGCATCTATAATTAACTGACAACAGGATTGGAATTAAGTAGGAGGTAATGGTGACAAAAAGAATGTTCTTTATCCCCAAATTTAGTGAATTTGTACTTAAATCGAGGTTTGGTGTGCGTGTATGGAAATACAGCAGCAAAACATTCCCAATCCAGCTTCTAAGTGTGTGCAACACTCATATTTTTTCTTTCCTCTTATTCTAAAGTACTGTGCACATGGGAGATTTCACTCATATCCACAAAAGCCAGCTCCTGCAAGCAGAAATAGCAGAAAAAAAAAGTATAATAGTGCCCAATGTTTTTTACTTTGCCCCGTTGTCTGCAGTGGCACCGTCCTAAACTGATTCCACCGCCATGACCTTGGGTGGGTGGTGCGCGGCTCTGCAGGGACCCAGCCAAGCTCTGCCCTTCCTCCTCCTTACAACAACTTCTCCAAAGCATCAGCCTGACCTTCCTGCCCAGCAAGCCCCAGTGGGTACAGCATCCCCAGCTCTGTGAGACCACTGGTGCAATGGTGACCTGCCTCTTCACTGACCCAGGGAACTGCAATGGGCAGTAACAGATGAGTAACACATCTCCCTGTCACCAGAGAGGAATTCCTCATGTGAGGACATCATCCCTGAAAAATGTCCCACAGGAGAACATCCCTTTCATAATGAATAATCAGACCCTGCCGTGCCGCTTCCTTCCTGAAGTTCTGCTTCTATGAGAAAGCATCCCCTTTAAAATCCAGAGAGTCAGAATAAATTATATTGTTTAAGGGAATCAACACTTACTGAATCATTCAAAATTCCTTAATGCCAGCTAGACTGAAGAGAATAAGGGCAGACACATATATTTTAATTCAGAGGAAACCGTATGAAATGATTACCAGCTCGCCAAACATTTTGTGAAGTTGTAGCAAAGGTTTCCCATCCTCCTGCTCCTATCAGCTTTGTCAGGCTCTGCTTTCCCAGTCCTCACCTCTTCAGAAAGGGCCAGCATACAGCTGCCCCTTCAAATTACATGGTGCTACTCTAGGAGTGTAAAAGCTACGGATTCACTTACACAAACTTTTCTAGTGATTAGCAGTACAGGTTGCCATAAAAAGCAGACAGCTTCTGGTACAGTCAGCTAATTATGTGGTGACTACAAAATAATGGAAACAGAAAGTAATTGCGCTGTTGTAGGCATTACTGCTAACATGCTTTATCTCTTGATCTTGATAACATTGCGGGTAATTAGCTCATGTCACTACACCAGTATTTTACTCTGTCCACAGGTTTGCACCTCAAAAAAGGTAGAAAAGTTCCATGATTAATAACTATTCTAGGAAGTTTATAAGAGACCCAACTGCTCAAGAGACAAAGGGCCACGGAAGCTTCAGCTGGCCAGGAGATCAAGTACCAGCAACAAATACACTCTGTGATGGAAAACCTGATTAAAATTTCTCAAAGAAATCATTATGGGTGAGAAACTAATTGAAAGACCTCCCTCCTGCCAGAGCTTTGCTAGAAAGAGAAGACTTCAAAGGCATAGAGAGAGAGCTAATGTTTTCACACTTAAAACTGAAAAAAGGCAATCCTCATGTTTGTGTTTGTTCAGTACACACTTCTCAAATGTTGCCCCCTCACGCTCTAAATCTGCTGGGTGGAAGATCTAAACCTTGAATATACAATGCACTTTAGCTAGGGTGTATGGTGCTATTCTTCCATGCTGTGTGCCTGTCTATTCATGCGCTTTTATTCTTTATTCTTCAGACTGATATATAGTAAACAATATGGTTAGCCACTTAAAATTCTCTAGGTTATTAAAATGTGAGTAGCATTTTTTTTTCCCTCTCTCCTGGATTTCATCTGGAACCACTACCTAATTAATATCCAGAACCCAGCAGGAATCTGAATAATAATAAAAAAAAAACTTTTGTTGTTCCTTGAATAAATCTGTGTAATTTAAACCATAATCATGGGGATTTCATCAAAAGTAACTCAGTTCTTCCAAATCCCACATCATCGTTACAAACAACTTTGTAGTGCAATTTTCAAGGCAAGATATCTCTTCACTTTCATATTTTAAAGGAAACATTTCTAATGATGGCAAGGATGTGTTTTATGTGTAAAAAGCTAGGATCTGAATGGTTAGAACGCAATGTACTTCCCCCTATTTTCTACCAAGGCATCCGCCGCGCCGTAAAGGATCAGTTCATACAAATCCTTCCTTCTCTCTAAGACACATTGTCTTATCAGTCGAGAGCTAAGGTGCAGTTGGAGTATAATGCAAGTCCATTTCTCACAAGCTTAGAGCTTAAGCACTTTGTTATTGGTTATTAGGGCTGGACTCCTAGAGATAAACCTACAACTACTGTACACCAGTGAAGGGCAAATAAGCAAAATCCCTGACAGAAGTCTGTTGTAAAATGATGAATAAGCCTCCTAAATTGCCATAAGGCGCTAGTCACAATGGAATTGTATTTGTCAGACATGCATTGTAACCCTAAGGTTATCATAGTGGGCCAGCAGATACAGGAGGAGTGCTTAACACTATCACCCCCTAATCATATCTCCTACAGGCTAAAAACTCTGCAGGGAGCATTACCACTTAAAGAGGAGGTAGTGTTTCTACGGACTGAATGTAGACGGCATTTGGTAGAAAGAAAAAATGTATAGAAAAGACTGACAGATATATTCACACAGCCTGCTCACAAGTACACCCTGAATTGAGATATAAAAAAAATCCTTGCAAATCATATCCCCAAGGCTGGGGTTCTAAATAATAAAATACTGTAGATTACTACTTTATTAGTTTTTTAAAAGCTTATGAAAAATTATCTTTTGCCTGTGGGAAGACATTTTATCTGAAATTATAGCAACTCCAACAGTTTTAAGATATCAAATTTAGAAACTAGGCAGCTGTAGAAAAAAGATATTATACCCTTCTCTTGCAAATTAAATTCTCAAGTTCTAGTTCCCCTGCAAGTTATTTCATTGCATTTATCTTAAACTTCAACTTGACTAACACTGATGTAAGTTGGAAGCCATAACAAGTTAATTTTATAAATCCTGTATTTATTAGATGTGGCCAAAAGCATGGCAAAACTTTTTTGCCATTGAAAAATGCCAGCTCTTGAGGACATGTCTGTCCTCATAACCAACTGAATGGAAACGCTGCCCAGTTACCAGACACGTACAAGCGAGTGGAAGGGGTTCCAGAGTAATCCTGAGCCTAGTGATTAGGACACTTCTGCAAGAAACACGATTCCTAGGAAGGAACTGAACCTGGGTTTCCCTGTAGCCCAGAACAGATGCCTATTCTGGTCACTGGGCTATGCTGTCATTCTTGCTCACTCGTTCTGTTCTGCCCCTCCCCTCCATGGCCAGTTGAACATTCAATTATTTATACCAAGGGGAACAACCCCAACAAGAGAGATTGAGACACACCGCACGCACCTGCTCGCTCTTTCCCATTTTGCATCATAACGAAAATTTCAAAAGCTTGACTCTTTTATGGCACAAAGGATCATTTTCTGGCCAGTCATATTCATTATGCGACAAAAAAGGAAATGGTCACAGAATTTGTAGCAGTGCATTTCAGCTTTTTCATAGTTGTTTACAACTGTATGCACTCATAAAACCATGTAAAATATGGTCTAGCTTAGGAAAGAAGAAAAATGAAAATGAAGCACCTCTGATCATTCCAATGTATATAATAAAAAGATCTTTGTTTCCCGTGACATAGTTCTCATTCTCACTTCAACAATTAACAGTCCAAGAGTATGATTCTAATTTTTAAGTATTAGGCATAGATTTACACACAGCAGAAATAATAAAATACAAATATGTTCAATGAAAAATACTTGAACAAATCCACACAGAGAAAGGGAAGGATTGCTGCATTAGTGCAGTTTGAAAGCACAATTATACACGATTACAACCGGCATAAAGGCATAGCCATGCATCACAAATCTTCTGCAGCCTTTGCAACTATCTAGAAAGCAATTTGGATTCATTCATGCTTAGGCAAAAGAGAAGTTTAAGTATCAACAGCTCTGCAGTGATGCAGCAACAGAGCATAAATGCTGCTCTTGCTGAATACATGAAGACATTATTAAAAGCCTAATTGCAGGGTGTTTTTTAAATGCTGTCTTCAGTTTACATTATGGTCATATTCATATGGGTCTCTAGTGCTTTATACCATTATATATGACATATGCCCTGCGGATTTCTTGTCTAGTGTGCAAAACCAAAATCAACCGCCTGCATTCAAACTCTGGAGCAAGTAACAAATTACTTCAAACTTTGTTCAAAAAGGAGAAACTGGGCTTCAATATTTGTGAGATTAAAATGCCACAGAAATAACTGCTGTGGTCTGACTATCACAATACTGAACAATGGATCTGGACCTGGCACGGAGAATATTCTCCTATTAGGCCATGAAGGCTTAGAAAGGCAGAGCTCCCTTTTTCCTGCTAGGTATTTCTCTTCTCTTATCCCACGTCCCACTGGCTCCACTGCAATTTAATATGATGAAGATTTACACCTCTGGAGGCTGTAGCAATGCTTTTCAGGAAAGTGAGTCCACCTTTTGGCTTTTCAAGCCAAGAACTCAATTTCATTGATTGCTTGATTTATGGTGCAAAACCACTTATTGCAATTTACACAGTCACTGCTCTCACTCTTCCTTGGTCTAGGAAAACCATTGTTTAAGTAATGGTGACAGTGGGTTTTTTGCCATGGAAATTAGTATATTGCTGTTCCCCATTAAAAAGCAAAGACTAAGGCTATTGAGAGGAGTAAAAGGATAAGACAAAGAATTCAAAATTATACATCAAGAAAAACTCCTACCAATGCACACTTGTGAGCATCCTGCCAAAATTTTTCTACATTTAATTTCTAGGCTTATGTAAACTGAGACAAAGCACTTTAACATGTTGTAATCCCACATGTATGCAGACAGATAGTTAATGCAATGTGCTATATGAACCCCACCAAAGCAGTACTTTTATGTTACTGTATGAAATATTATTTTTTCCCCTTTAGTGAAAGAACCAATAAAACCCCTCACACAAGCTGAGCCTCCTTCCCCCCCATCTTTTTTTTTTTTTTAAGCTGCATTTGACAAGCAGCCAGTTTAAGCAGCCAAAGTCCTTGCTCGAGTAGCAAGCAAGTAGATAAAAGCTCCTTGTTTGGAAAGCTGAGAAAGATTTTACAAGGTGCTACAAGCTGTTGGCATTGCAGATCCATCCTAGAGAGACTAAGGATGGGATTGCAAAAGGTGCAGTATAGGTTGCTAAGGAAAGGATTAGGAAAGAACCAAACTTCCCTGTGTGATAAAAAAATACAAGAAACCACAAAACGCCTATTTTCAGCTGAGGAATATGCATCCTGAGGTGTAAAACTTGAGTAGCTTGTTCTACATTAGAGATACATGAATAGCCACCACTAAAGTCACCTTTGAGGCTCTAACCTCTGTGATCGGTAATGGCAGACCACATTCCCTTTTCTATTCATTGCTGAATTTACAAAAGAAATCCTCCTAAATTCTACGGTCCTTCCACCAGCATTTAGTCCCAATGCACACACTTACAAGTTACCCAGCCTCTCTCAGTACCCTGAGCAGGTTAATGAGCTGAAGAACTACCACTGCCATCACTGACAGTTGTGTAGTATGTTATAATGGATGATGATAATAGCATTTCACGCAGGGCATCATCTCTCCCACACCTACAGAGCACTGCTGAGGAGTTGTTTGTTGGAACTTTCCTCACCATGGGACTTGCATCCTTTGCCTTTGGTGGTTGTGCAACCTTCACACTCCAGCACAGAGACACAAGGCTGGCAAGCCTGTAGTCCAGCAACTAACTCCAAACTCCAACATTAGCAATAGCAACACTAAAGCCTTTCAAACACAAATGGAGAGTAATTCATTTTATAGGTAAGGAGCAGTAGATGGCACTCTCCGCTCTGCCTTAGCACAGAGCAGGACCTCAGCAGGGGGCACTCTGTAATTAGAGGTAACTTTTGGTGCAGATCTAAACCCAAACACCAGCCACTTAGAGCTGTAACCAGCCTTGCGATGGTTTTCCACAAAGAAAAGTACTTATCTCAACATTGCAATCATGTACAGCATCATAACCATAATTTCCAATGACTGTTCATGTGCTGCTAGATTCAAATCATTCTGAAAAGAGTTACTGGAGAATAGCGGCTCCATCCCCCAGCAGAAGCTGTACTTGAGAATCAGGTGACCTCTGCAAAACGACCAGCTCTGCTGGTCTACACACTGCAAGCTGTGGGTGGCCACCTATGGAGCAGGATCATTTTCCCATATCAGAACTCAATGTTAACTGGAAGAAGATCAAAAGGAGAAGGAAGTGCAAGAAAACACAATAGGAAATCGGTTGGCTAGGAAGGTTGGAACAAGCATTACCTCAACAAAATTAAACAGAGACACAGACTGACCAATTTGTGGTAACTCTGTTTATTTTGTCTTGTGACATGAAGCAGACTGGAAAAGTGATGCACGCTTACTCAACAGATCTGCCTCTGAGGGCTGATCCTGCACTTTCAGTACCTACTGAAGATGAAGTTCTTCATATTTTTATCCGGGGATAATATTCAATCACTTTTGCTACAGAAACAAATATTTTCATTATAAGGTACTATGCAGCGCTGAAAGATCTTTATGTACCTTTGTAAACTGTGTATGTATATATGCACAAACCCAGAAAAGCACTACAGTTCAAATCCTGCATTTCTCCGACTGCACTGCTGGCTTTCACCAGCCATCTTTCAAATGCATAACGCGCCCAGAACGCTGATGGATGTCAGCAGCGTGGGACAGGGGAAAGACTAAGTAACAAGGGCTGAGAGGGTCAGGAGTGTCCATTCATCTCAGTTGTGGCACAAATTCACAGGTGGTCTCCTGGGGGGCTTGGTTTGAGGGCTTTATAAATCATAATGATAGTTGCTCAGAAATGTTCCTGTGAAACATGTTTCTAGGAGAAAAAGCCAATTTATCACTATGAAAATGTTGCGTATGTATTTCAAAAAAAATAGTGAAAGACCCCCACCTGACCAACAGATTTCCAACGGAAATTTCAGTTGCCCGCTAGCTTGCCTGCCTTGCCTGCCTGTAACCATTATTTATGTGATTGCTTGCTCCATGGCAGTCCTGTTCCAGAGCCATCAGGGCTTGGATCTTCAGGACTGCTTGCACCCATCAGGTTCATGTGCTACTGAGTGGTTCATAGAACTACCCAGTCCCCCCTTACCCACACTAGCAGGGTCTCATACAGCTCATAGAGCGCTTAACAAAGGCTCAGAGACCAAACAACAGCAAAACAGTATCTCAAACACTGGAAGAAAATGACATCTGGGGGAAATATGGGGTCACTGTTCTCACAGATTGCCTGGGTGGTGGGGAAACACCATATATTGATGAACAAGAAGGTGTGCTGAATCACCAAGGTACTGCTTTTAGGAAGATTAGCTTCAGCAAATAGTCATAAGAATAAACAACTCTCATGTTGGACAGTAGCACAAAGTTCAGGTTTTCTAGCATTCACCAGAAGCTCAGACAATTTTTTTAAGTGGTTTGCTGTTTTCCTTGCGTTATTTTTTCCTCTCAGACAGGAAGAATAAAAATAATAGACTAATACTTTAAGTGTCTGGGTGGGGGATTATTATTGCAAAATTGCCACACTGAAAAATATCACTTTAAAAACATCAAAATGCCACAATCAACTGTTTGTCTGCACAGTTAGTAAACAAAAAAATGAAGAAAAAAAAATCCACAACCAACCCAACACTAACAGTTTCAAATGCCAAAACCAATGTATAAGTCCAGATCAGAAGTGACTGTCTCTGACAAGCCTACTCAGTGACAAAAGGTTTCAGATATGGCTCTGTTGCCACACGCTGCCAAGTTACTGTTTTTAAAAATGAAGTCTGCTAATGCAATGATGGTGAAGGGAACTGCTGAACTCATCAGTGTACCTCACGGCTTTTGGAGGAATCTTGAGATGAAAAGGCAGAAAGCACAAAACTGTTGAATAAAATGTTCTAGAGAGACAAAAAACTGTATGAGGATGTGACTTCAAAATCAAGCGAGATAGTGAGATGTCTCTACTGAAATTTTTGGTTACTGAGTGCATCGGAGAAACCCAGTCTTCTCCCTCCCTTATTGCTCTGCCTTTGTGAAAACAAAGTCAGAGCTATTGTTATGCTGTCAAGCTATATCTTTTTATATACTAGCCAAAAGCTCCTCTCTGTCCTGGCGTCCTTTCACCCGCTCAAAATAAATCTACCTCCTCACAAGGAGGTAAATGAGTTACTATTATGATAGCTCTAAAACTGAAACCCATATATTACAAGCTAAACTCTGCTCCTGCACTGACACCAAAACAAATCCAGTGATTTACTGAAGTTACGTTGGAATCGCAAGAGGGTAAGTCTGGCTCCATGTCACTTACAGTAATGTTTCCAATGTTTCCAAAATATAGAAAGTTGGAAGTCTAAATTAGCATGAAAACAGACTGAGAAGTCTGAATTATGAGTGAGAAGTGTAAGATTAGAGAAATCTGCATTATGTAAATGTACATATGATCTGGGGCTTAAATTTTCCAGCTTGCAAAAGAAATAATCACCAAAATATAATAATGCAGGATTATGCTCAAGATTCCTCACTTGCAGGGAGAAACAATGACATTTTCTAAAGTCTCAAGTCAGACACGCTACAAAATATTACTGCCATTTATATACAAGATTTCTTTCTTCTCAAAAAAATCTCAAATCCTAAACACAATTCTAGTGAATCCAATTATATTGGCAGTACAAAAAGTGAAGAAGTTTATATTGCTATGCATGGTTATTTTGGGTTGGATTTTTGGTTTGTTTTGTTTTTTTTAAGGTGAGATGCTCCTGTTCTGCCCTCATCTGAGGTGTGACACATATTGGAGTCATCAGGTGTCTTTTGATCCATTTCAACAGATTTTGTATTAAGGTCTTAGAAAAGTCTATTATTGGCCATCTTTGTGGCTCAGATGGAATAAAAAGCAATGAGTTTACTAAATCCCCCCAGATCAATGGCCTACCTCCCATTTCTGTTTGGTTTACTTTCATTTTTTGAAGCTGCACTGAGGAATGAAGAGGTGGGGAATAAGAAGGGTACCTTACCACTATGGCACCATCCCTGCTCCCTGGAAGGGAGGCGTTTTGCAAGCAGGCCTTTGGCAAAGGGGAAAATGCCATTTCCCTCCTAGTTCTGCACAAATTAATTGGAAAATGTAAGGGGAGAGTTTTAGAAGAGATTCTCAGAAAATAGTAAAACCAAGGAGCAAGTGGGAATTTGTGAGGGGGTCCTGGAAGTAATGGAGAAATCTGGAAATCAAACATGTTTAATGTATCCCTGTATTCCCTTTTGTATATTTAAATATAGTGCTAGAAGGAGCTACTGTAATAAAGGAGCCTGACCTCCCCACACAGTAAAGACCGCAAGTCCTGCCTGAAATAATTCCTGTTTGAGTTTCAGGTTTTTTCCCCTAAGGGGAGAAGCAGAGGAGGACTCCACAATGAAATCCTTCCACCACTTCAGCTTCCCCGTGAGGCACACAGTGTGTTCTTTATCAGCTCTTGTTATGTCTCTACAGTATGTTTTAATACAAACAGGTGACAACCAGTCCTTTAAACAGCATAAGAGAGGTCAGCCTTTGCCTTTACCACTGCCCACAGTGGTATGCCATTGACTAATGTGTTAGTTTATTTTTTTTTAAGCAAGCTGAGCAGGGCACAGTCCACAGTTTCCACTCTTATTGCAAGTAGACCACTGCTTTAGGACCACTGTGGTCTGAACTACTTTGAAAGCCTTTAACCCCGTTCTAATTTTGCTGTGACTGTATCTTTAAAAAGAAAAATTGTTTTGATGACAGCTAAAGAAAGCTGAAGTCTCTGGGGCCAGCATCATGTGTACACATCAGGAAACTGACCACTGTTGTTAAAAATTAAATGTTTGACATGAACTAAAGTCACAGAAAAATATGATTCAGTCTTTCAGCAAGTGCTGTTTATGAAAGCTTGAAAGAGCTGAAGGCCCAGCGTGATTTATGTCCTGGGAGCTGGTATGCAACTTTAAACATGTTCTTTTTTCAAGTTCATCTTGTCATCCATAGATAAATATAGATTAGGACAAACCAAAATAAATGGGTGGGTACCAAAATCCACAAAACAACTAGCCATAATGGAAGTGCTTGTTCTTCTACTCAATAGCAAAACCAGCATATACTTGGTTCAAATAGCTGGTTGGGGTAAAATGAGTATTACTGGACAGGAACACTTAGCCAGTATGATCCAAACAAGTCAAAAAATAGTCAGAGTACAACCACATAAAATAAAACACTGACCAGATTTAAGTATAACTGGTCACCCTCCCATGTTTTTGGATTCCTGTTATTATAGCTTAGGAGGCTCTGTAATGTACCTTTGGAAAAAGTCAAATGGTTTCACTGGGGTTTTAACCTTTGCACTCCAGTAAGATGATCCACTGAGAATGTTACTGTATGAGACTAAAAAAATTATAAACATTAGAGCCACTTTACTCACAGAGGTACAGCAGACACTTACGTGACTGCTCACCATCACCAGTGTCTCCACGTCTGTTTGCTTAACGTATCCACACTATGAAGGAAACGTGAGCAATGCTAACTTTGCATGTTCCACCATAACAAGCTATCCTATTTTCAGCATAAAAAGGAATTTAAATATTTTTGCTATGTCATAGGGAAACAAAGGTCAGACAGCATCCCACTGTGTTGCCAGGATGAGCAAATCCAGTGATCAGACCACAAGTCCCCAAGAACACTTGCTTTGGACAGCAAGGAGGATTATTTAGCAAAGTTATATAACAGAGCAGTCTAAATGGGTGCTTTGTACATGGGAACCAATTCAGCAGTATTTCCTCCCCTTGAATTTCCTTCAGTTACCCTTTTCTAACCACTTCAGCCTGTGCTGTTCTGGGCCTCTCTAATGATACACCTGAATTCAACCCACAGTGTTTATTCGTACCACAGTGCCAACCCTCGGGCAGCTCTCCTCATGCCAGGAAGGACTGGGCACCCTGCAGCCCTACGAACATGAGGATGACACTGATATCATACAATCATAGAATGTTAGGGCTTGGAAGGGACCTCTAGAGATCATTGAGTCCAACCCTCCTCTGCCAAAGCAGGATCACCCTAGGGCATGTTGCACAGTCTCTAGAGGAGACCACAACCTCTCTGGGCAGCCTGTTCCATCACCCTCACAGTAAAGAAGTTTCTCCTCATGTTGAGGGGAAACCTTCTACGCTCAAGTCTTCCTTGTCCTGTTGCTGGGTACTACAGAAGAGAGAGATGTATAAAAGAGATATATCCAGCTATATCCAGCCACGCAGTGACTACTAGGTTAGCTGTCACAAATGCATTCACAATTTAAGGGGCACGCTAATGACATTTCCTATTGTAGTATTTACACAAAGGTTACTCGTCTATAGAGAGAAGCCCGACAAAACTTTCCAAATATCCAGAATCTTTCAGAACCAGGGAGCACAAGACAGGAGGAAGCACCTGACATTACCATACACACACGCTAGTGTGTACACATTCAGTGATTTGTTTGTGAGACCACTGCTGTCTTGAAGAGGGGAAGAAAATCATATATGATTGTCCTCATTTTTTTTCCCTAGTCCTTAACCTCTGCCTATCTCCTTTATTTTCTCACAGCTTGTAAG
The DNA here is from genome assembly GCA_013399075.1 of Chloroceryle aenea. Taxonomy (NCBI): domain Eukaryota; kingdom Metazoa; phylum Chordata; class Aves; order Coraciiformes; family Cerylidae; genus Chloroceryle; species Chloroceryle aenea. The sequence continues at coordinate 165,030 of VWZY01000350.1, read as the reverse complement.
ATCCTCTAAGAAGCTTTCCCTCTCCTTCAATGTTTAGAAAGAGCCTAACAAATCACAGCCACCAAATAAGCATGTATTAAATAGCATCCCTATTTTGAAACCTAAGGGACTGGAAAGTGCAATTCAAACAGCTGCTTTTTTCATTTATGCATCTCCAAAGGTCAACCATGAGCTTGAATGTATAATACATAATCTGCCTGTGCTCATCAAAGGAGAGGTCCCATCCTCAATTATTTTAGGGAGGAAAGAAACTGATGTGGGTAACACCTAGTAAGATGCTCTGTGGGAAGTAAAACCATGTCAGTCAGCAGCAATGTGTGTGATGGTCAGTTCTTTATCTAATCTTTGTAATAGTTGAGTCACGCAATGCTTAGGCTTGAAATTCTCAAGCAACAAGCAATATGTAATCTTTGACTTCAGGAAAGCAGACTTCAAAGGAACACAGTTTCCTTAGACAAGTAAGTGAAATTTTGTAGTGTACAGAATCTCACAATTAAACATAAAAGCCATGATAATTCCAAGTCAATTTATAATGCCTCTTTGGTTTGCATTTTCTTTTAAATAATGAGCTTGTAAATCATTGATAATAAGATGAAGACATTTAAAACATTTGCATTAAATATTTATAACAATTTAAAATACCTTATCACCTGAAGTGGTGGTAACTATTTACTAGTACAGCATAAACATACTGCTACTGCATTTATGAACCCAAATTTAAAACAGTATATTTGATTTTGGTTTTAAAATTTTAGTTCCCACTGAACCAGATTGGAAATGGCAAATTAAAAGAATTCATGCTGCATCTGAAAGAGTAATGTAGTATTCTCTGTACAGAATGAATAGTATGTAATTCACAGCCATTTTAACACGGCATGAACAATTCACAGAAAAATGTAGTCCTGGAAAATGTATAATTAAGAATACAAATGGGCTGATCAGTAGTGTGGCAAAACGGAAGCTGTGTAATGCAGGACTGATCCATAGAGCCACAGAACTGTCCGTGTTGGAAGGGACCTCTAGATGTCATCTGGTCCAACCCCCCGGCTGAGAGCAGGGACATCCTCAACTAGAGCAGGGTGCTCAGAGCTCTGTCAGCCCCACCCTGAATGTCTCCAGGGATTGGGCCTCAAACACCTCCCTGGGCAACCTGTTCCAGTGCTCCACCACTCTCATGGCAAAGAACTTCTTCCTTACATCCAATCTAAATCCACTCCTTTCTAATTTGAAACCATTGCCCCTTGTCCTTTCATTACAGGCCTTTGTAACCAGCCCCTCTCCAGGCTTTTTATCAGCTCCCTTCAGGTACTGGAAGGTGGCTGTTAGGTCTCCCCTGAGCCTTCTCTTCTCAAGGCTGAGAAGAGCATAGGGACATTTAAATTATAACCTTGTGAATCTTAAAAAGAAACTACCCTGACTGATATAAGCAAGTTGTTTATCCAGAAAGTATCAGTAAGCAGATTTGAATGGGTGAAACAAAGTTGAAAATGTGAAAGATTATACATCCTGTTACCAAATCAACACATTCTGAAATCCAGCCGCAGGCAGACCTTCTGGTCACCACAGTCCAGCTATTTCTCTTTCATCAAATAAAAGCTTGTATACCACAGACACTGCTTCCTTTCCTAAACAAAATTTTTATTCTAGCCACATTGTCAATCTCAGAAAGGACAAGATGAGTAACTAATTCATGGATTCCATTCTCTCTAATAAGTAAAGGAAAGTAGAATGGACAAAAGAAGTTCAACAAGATGGACAAAGAATCTTTTCTACCACTATAATTGTATGTGGTGAGTCACTAGGGAAGACATTTGACTTATTGGCACAGTCTGACAAATTTCCAAACCAGGAACATCTAACAGTGCCATTGTTTCTCAATAGTTTGATACCTTGCTTACATTTTGGCGTTTTGGAGGCTTAACAACGGTTTATCAGCCAAAAAGATTCTTTCATATCACTTAAGGAGCTTCATGAACGAATTATGGGGATTTAAAAAAAAAAACCATGAAGTTTTCTTCCTGGTTTAGACACTGTAATAGTCCTAGTGACATTAACTGGATTGGAGTTTACCTTGAGGTTCACAGCCTGTTGCTTATGCCTTTGCAGAGCCATCTGACCCAAACCCAAAGTTTAAGAACAGAGACTGACTGCACTGTGTTTTTATAAAGTGGCAGGTTTCCTTGGTAAAATGATGCATTAACATCCTTGCTTAATAAATGAGAAAAGAAAATTTTAGCAAGCATTCTGGAACAAACGTGCCACAGAAGCTGTAAATATCAAGGGTTAAATAGATGTAACATGGGGGAAAATAAAATTGATAAAGTCCATATACTGCCAGATAACTCAAGAAATGGCAAAGATTTCCAGTAAAAACATAAAACCGGGTTAGTGCAATTTACCCATTGAAGAAATGTCAAACACACTGGGGACTGATTCCATTTTGAGTCAAAGCTTTCCTAGGTCACAGTGCTGTAAAAATACCACTGAATTATGTTTTAGCTCTCTCCACGACACACATAGTTTCTTTCTGCAGCAAAGAGCACATTTTGCCTGCTAGGGGAAGACCCTTGTAATCTGCATGGCCAAGGGACTTCAGCCAGCCTTACACAGACTGGTCACATCATCTCTTCTTTAGCTAAACCACACTGTCGCGGGCAGTTTGCCTTGGAACAAATGACATGTTAACAGTTTGCTCTGCACATAGAAGTGTTGTCATATCCCAGACCTGAAACCCACAAGTACAGAAGAATATGGAGAAGTCTAATAGATCACTTGAAGATGCCAGAAAACATTTTTGATGCATGAACTCAATTCTTGCCTACACTATACGAAGAACACCATATTGGGTCCCTAAAGAAGAAATTACCTCTCCTGAATGCATCAGGCTGAACAAGAAAGCTCAGACTATATATCCGATGAGTCTGGGGAGGAAATGGTATGAATCCTACTGAGAGTTGCATCTTAAGTGCTGATTTGAGAGTCCAAGCAGGGGTTCTGTTCAGCACTGCACCGTACACAGAAGAATCTGGCTTCCAGCACACAAACTGACACGCTAATAAATCCACAGAAAAAAACCAACATGAAAGCTGCTACATAAATAATTCAATCATATTGCCTGGTTTTGAACACAAAGTCCTACTACTGCATAAACATGAGAATTAAACTTTTAAAAGAAAATTGTTTTCCTAATATTTTTCATTAAAACAAACATAAGAACAACAATTTACTCTATTTAAAAATTATTTCATATCAGAGACTCCACTGTGTATCAGTTCTAATTCTGACATACTATGCACAGGGTTTTGCCATTGACCCAGAAGCCAAAGTCCTTGTTACCCAATACTGCTTAGGGTGAGGTCTTACCCAAAGTTCCTACCCCAGTAAAGAAGAACATACCTAGGCTTGATGATGAAAAGTGGATTAAGACTTTTGGGCTTTTCTTGCTCGTTTGCTCTTTAATAATCATACCTTCACAGTAATATGTGGTTGAGCACTGTACACAGGACACTAATTTCTTAATTCAATTAAAAGGAAGTTGAAAAATAGCTTCTGAGTTTTAAAGAGCTTGCTTAAATCTGCTTTAAAAAAAAAATCCATGAGCTTGAGAATCTTCCATTAATGCAAACTTGCCTTGCATAAACAGCATATATTTAAGAGGGCTTATTTTTCTTCGCTCCATCATGCGTACAACTAAATCTGATGCCAGTAAATCTGGTATGTTGAGTACTAACAATGAAGCACTGGAAAGGCTTACTGGAGAGTGCCATTATGAGGTGAGACTCACGAAGCGAGGTGAGGAATATCTCCTGGCAATGGGGTATTCTAAGGTTATTGGCAGGAAATGGGTATTAACAACTGCTAGCTACATTATTTTTCAATTTAATGTGCTGGACAGAGTGGGCAATTGGCCAAATTCTTCTCTCGGCAACATAAATGTAATTCTGAAAATTCTGAAGTGACTCCATTGACCTGAGCACTGAAGTAGAAATGGGAATCTTTCTATCTTAAGTGTATTGCAGCCTGTCGCATTAGTTCTGTGATCCTGTCAGATCCTACAAGTAAACAGGGTCAAGATGTGTCAATACACAGATGGATATTGTCAAACAACCTCTAAACGTGCGAAGGAAAAGGTGTTGGTACCTGCATAGACATCACTTTCTGAGCCCCTCTCTTCAGGGGCTCCACCTGTGCGATGTCCACTTGGGCCCAAACATTCCCCTTCGCTTTAGTGCAAGAAGCCCCGAGAGATGTTTTTGCTCATGGAAGGCTAATGACTTCTGCTCATTATTTATCATGCTCCTTAGGTCTTCTTTAGGTTATATTGCTGAAAACTGCTCTCCTCCTCCCTCATACACAGCTGGGTAAGCTGCTCTTATAAACAGACCTTAGTCCTTTTCCATCAGGATGAGGTTTCTCACCAATGGCTTGCTTTCTGGATTACTTAAACCAGCAAACATCTTTGGGACCAAAATATTGTAAGAAATTAAGGCACCAGTAAGTCTGCTACCAGATTTAGGGCAAAGTAACCATGGGGAGGCAGGGACCTCTTCAGCTGCATCCTGGATGGAATGCCTGTCCTTGCTGGGCATGTGTTTCCAGCAGGGAGGGAAGCAGGTCTTTACACTGAGATCATCTAAGACTCATTTTGAGGCAATTTAATCAACTTCAGAGCTTGTTCGCTCCCAGAAGGATTGCCTCTGTCTGGATGCTTTGCTTGGTTCCAGCCCTTGTATAGGTGACTCTGATCTATGATCCTCACCAAATGCACTTAAATAGTTTGGATGGACAGTCTAAAATGCAGGAAAAAAAAAAAATCCTGAGTGGATCTGCAGTGCAGATGAACTGAAATTATGCTTTCTGTGATGTTAGGTGGCAGTATGCTGCTATGTTCAACTCTGATATGCCTTCCAGAGCTCTAGGAACATTTGGGATATTAACCCCGGAGCTTCTGTAAGATTACAAATTTCCATTCTACTGACCTACAATATTGTTGCAATCTTAATGCCTGCAGTAGCCTCTGTTTCTTGTCCCAGGATTCTGTTTTTCTGAATGGAACACCTGAGAGACTTCGTTACAGGGTAGTGATTTTAAAGTGCATCATTAAGTATATAAAGCACTTCTCAAACTTTTCAATTAAATGAAAATATGTCAGATGCTATTAGTCAATAAAGATACTTAGAAGATACAAAAGAAGAAAAAGTCAGAAAATTCTCTTAAATCATAAGTATGTTTGTTATGTTCAAGTTACTGGCACAACTAATAAAAAAAAATATCAAATACTGTGGTCCTTATCTATTAAGTAAACCACAGCAAAATACCAAGAAACACTAATAAAACACACAATCCATCACTACTGAGCTTTAGCCTATTTACAAATGATGAATGCTTCACTTGCACATATTAGGTTAAAATTTTGCTCCTTCAATATTTTTATTACCTATGGCTCTGTGTATATGTGACAAGAGGATCAAGCCTTGTAAGTTTAGTTCTTTATTTCTGCTTCCCAAAAGTCACTAAACTTTGAGTGAACTAAGACAACAGGATCAGTTCTGCTGGGCTCTGATTTCAACACCTGGAAATAGCAATGATCGATACAACGGAATGATCCATTATTTTAAATTAGAAATCAAATAAAAAAATCACATGAATCTTCTATCACTGAAAATCTCCTTAGATAAGAGAGAGATACACAAACGGATTTTCTCAACTTGGCACATTGTAAATAGTTGCAAGCCTGTATAAAAACTTTTTGATGCTATTTTCAACAACCAACTGTAAAAAGTATGCATCAACACACCTTTAGTATCATGTCTTGAGGACATCTGATAATCTGGCCCTGGGGGTTCTATATTTTATACCTGCACATATGATAAGGAACCTTTTTCTTAGGGTTATATAAATAACATCAAATTATCAGATGTGCCTATCTGTTTTGATCACAGAGTACCTGTAAGCAATTGCAAGTTCATTTCATTGAACAAATAACTGAGTTAATAAAAATATATTATAAAACTTTCTGGAATTTAGCTATTTAATATTAAGATGTGAACTTTACTGGAAAAACAAAGGGGTTTTTTTCCACATAATACTGACATATGATGATTTCTCCTTTTTAAAATTTATTTAATAATCTTCTTATGGGGAAACAAACACCCCCCCTATGTTTTCCAGCAACTTGGAAATGGTATGGAAAATAGAATTTAAGGAAAACAGTTTCATCAAAAAATAATATAAATAAAAGCAACTCAATTCTTTAGTAATTATTAGGTTCCCAATACAGATTTCTAATCAGAAAGCTTCAAAATTGATAAATTATTGAAATTATTTCTAAAACTATGATTAATCAATACAGTAAAGCAGCTTTTAAGACTTTTCATACCAGTTAAAAATTGCTACAGCCACATGATATAAAGCACTAGTCTGGTGTAACCTCAGTGTGACAGTTCAGAATTGATCAAAAATTTTTGATGGGATAGTTTTGTACTAGCAAAGCACATACCAGATCAGGTATCATCTGTCTATACCACTCAGAGTTTATGCCAGATAAAGTACAGTGTCTCCTTCTATAGACACCATAAAAGCATGAATTTGGGACAAAGCCTGAATAACATGCTTTCACCAATTCAACAGAAACTTGACTGCACCAAACCTAGTTCAAATTAGACCTACCAGGTGATGCAGCAATGCCCGGATCTGCTGTTAAAGTTTGTGAAAATGGCACGGTGACTGGCCACAAACCTGCCAGAAATCATTCCTCTGCCCACACTGCCAGAACACTTCCTGCAGTAATGTGCACACGTGAAGTTATGACTTTGGTTCTAAAAAACAATTCTGGGTACGACTGAGATTGCCTTTCTGTAAACAAGCACACAGTAGAACCTGCCTGTGAACATGCTCTGGCTCAACCAAATGGAAAGAACAGATTCAAGTGGAAAAAAGCATATATTCACATCAAGCAAAACATTCTTGAAGTTAGGTGGTTGGTTGATTTTTTTTTTTTTTTTAATAATCATTCTTTAGTAATTAATCAGCCAATAGTAGTAACAGTTGATCTAATAATGATAACCTCAGGGCCTTGTTCAAGGATGCAATAGGGTGACTGAGCCTCAGCCCCACTGAGGGTGGTGACTGGGTATCTGTGGCTCCACAGCTCGCTGGCTGCGGAGCCAGCTGCATCAGTCTGTCACCAAACCTCCAGCCTGGTTTTGATAAATAATGTTCTACGTGTCACGTGACCTGCGAGCAAAAAGTTGGGTATGTGCTAAAAGGTACCTCTGTCCCCTTGGAAATACTTCTCATCGATGCTTTGCTTGCTTTTAAGCCAATGCATTTGCCAGGTGCTGCGAGCTCCCCTTTGGCAGCAGCAGTCTGTAGCACCCAACGGGCACAAGCAGAGCAAACTGTGTTTTACCATGTGCATTGCTCTCCAGAGAGCAGGGGACAAAGTCTAACCAAAAACTATGTCTTCATTGTTGTGTCTTTTACCCACGTGAAATGCCCGCTATGTGGGAAAGCTGAGGCTGTGAAACTGCAGTATGCAGAAAATTACATGTTAGCTATCTCCATTATAACAGGCTGTCATCTTTCAGCACCGACCAGCCATTAATCATCCACCAATCATTCATCCATCCTTTCACTGGAGCATTAAACTGTGGCCCTTTCTGTCTGTCTCTGGTGATCATCCAGGTGGAAATTAGAAATCCCAGAGTGCTTTTCAAAAAGAACAGGGGCTAACCTAGGTGACCCCCAGTAATAAAAGAGAAAACCTGTTTCCATTGTCCACAGCTGTGTGCAAGCTATCGCCAAGTACATAATAGGCACCACATTTACCTACACAGTCACCGCTTCTCCAGCATTTAACTCATTCATCTGTAGAGTGGTTTGGGACACCTTGAGTATGAAATATGCTTTGTGAAATCAAATTCCATTATCCTTTACAGCACACTGACAAGCATTCTCAACCAAAAATTTCACAGTGCCCCTGCGACTGAATCGTAAAGTAGCCTCCTCCTGGCGTAGCAATCTGCAGTAGTGCTTCACCTTATAATGCAGGGAAGTAAGTGCCCAATACACCATAAAACATATGCTAATAATGGTGGGCAAAAAAAAATCACTTAACACAGACAAACGTTTGCTGCTAGTTTTTCATCTCTTCTTTCTTAAACTGATCTTCTTTGTGGTTAAAAAGACAATGCTTGTGTTCTCTAGACTGGGTGAAGTCTTTTTCCTTTAGAGCTTCTGGATGAAAGACATTTAGGGACTTAGATAATCACCTTAACTAGATTTTATCTGATTTTGAGGTCATTTTCATGCATTAGCTTAAAAGAATTACAACACAATTTAATAATAAATTCTGTTAACATAAGTTAGCCTTGAAAAATTGCACTTACATTGAGCAAGTAATATTTTTAATGTTTTATTCACTAAAGCCCAATTCTAAAGACATTTTGATCCATCATCAGCAACATCCTTAAGCACATCCAATTTTTCAGTGCAACGATGAAATTTAAAACCAGAAAAAACAACAGCAACATAAGGCAGTTAAGTGTCTAAGTCTTATTAGAAGTAGGCAGAAATCAAGTGTCTGACTCCCTTAATACCCAAGGGTATGGGAAACACATGCTAAGTGTTAACCACCTCCAGAAGAAGGGATTGTGACCTCTTGAGGTCCCCTCTGTCCCACACTCTGATTCTGTGTGCTCTCCTACCTGCTTGTTTGGGAGAATTTGCAGTACACCAAGACCTTTACAGGATGACAATGGATTTTGCACCACGCTCACTACGATGTTATCCAAGTGACATATAAGCAAACAAAGAAGCAATCAATTGGATTTTTACTGCAAAGGCTGCAAAATTATTTTTTAGCAAAGTTATGTTATATGGAAAATAGGAGGCAGAAGCACAGCCATGTGGAATACGAATAAATATTGGCATAGGGGATGTACTATTATGCACGCTTTGGACTGTATCTCTGAAAAAATCTCATAACTAGAGTGAGAGAAAAAAGTGTTATTCTCTCACAGCTTATTTCAAATGTACAGATTACATGGACTGAATTAAATTCTAATTGTTACCTAATGTGCACTGGAAGAGAAGATGCTCGTAGCAGAAAGTTCCACAGTTGTGTGAATTTGTGCACATGGATGTGCTTAACTATACAGACTATGGATGTGATGTTAGAAATTAAAGATCTTGAAGCTCTACTTAAACTGCATACAAAGGTGGTAAATGTAGTTAAAGAACTAGAGACTGAGAAGACTACGAAAATGGGGTGCAGATATTTAACACTGCTTCCACAAGCACTAAACTTTCAAATATGTTCCGCAACAAGGGAGTATTTAAAACATGTGTTGGGCAATGGCACATTCCTTTTTTGTTACACCCTCATCTAAAAAAACTAAGACAAATGGTCCCCAAATGCAAAACTATAGAAAATGACATTTAAAATAGCACAACGGAAACCGGAATGAACAACAAAATGCATGAAGTCAAAGGGAAGGCCAAGGTGATGTCAGCACCGAGACAGATGTGCATTAAACCACACTGGCCCAACAGCCTTCTGGTGTCAAAACTGCAAGTGTCCTGCCTGCAAAGAGTAAAAGAAAAAGGCCTGCAACTCCCCCCACTTGATACATGGCTGGTTACTTGACCAATGATTTATATCAGGTGCCTAACATATCCACTCTCAATTTTTCTGCAATTAAGGAGGGCAGGGCAGGCCAGTGACAAACGGTTTTCCTACAGCGCTTTTGGCTTTAGCTATTATCCCTTAGATATCTTTAAACTAATTCATCCCTCTCTAGAATCCCAGGTTTGGGTTGATAAATCAAGTGAGACCTGTGTGTGCTGGGAGCTGATTACAGGGTCATTCCTCAGCAGAAATGTTTGACCATAGTTTCCCAACTTCATATTTTATCTAGCAGCTGGTGATGTATCATCACTAATCCAAATGCAAAGTATCAGGAAATAAAAGAAGGCGGCACTGTTTATAATAAATCACTGACAGGGAAAGCTTGACCTTTTCATTTCCTACAAGGTATTTCATTGTTAGACCACAGACAAACAGAATTTTTCATCTGGTGCTTAATATGCATCAGAAGAGAACAAAGGTTTATAAGAGAAGAAGAGGAGGGTACTAACTCCACTAGTGGACACTTATCTTTTCATAGCTCAAAAGGAAAATGTTGTTAATAACATCTTTTTATCTTAAGAATCCTTCATTCTTACTTTTAGATCATAATTTAATGATTAAATGTACTCACCCTTCATCCTGAAGGGAGATTCAGAGACTCCATTAACTTTAAAATGCTTCTTTAAAAAGTGTTATTTTTAAGGAAAATATTCATCTTCATGATGATATCAAGATGATATAAATGACTGATACTGTAATGATGCAGAAACATAAAATGATAGCATTGCTGTTATTAATGCTCAAGCCTGAACTGTATCTACCATATGTTATTATTGGTACAGCAACTGTGGCTGCAGATGGGAACACTGTTAAGACTGGATGCAGCACAAACACTTAATAAAAGGCTTCCTCTGCAAGCAGCTTCTGTTTTACCTTTCACATACTAAGCATGGGAAACAGAGGCACAAACCAGACATGATTAATTCAACACTTTTCTTGGAAAATAAATACAATAAATGTGTTCAACTGTGGTAATCGCCCCTCTCTGTCACCCCTAACTCTCCATCAGATTAAGTTGTACCCAACTGCCAGATTCAGCTCCCTGACAAATAGAGAGCCCACAGCATTTTGCTAAAAACGTGAAGGCTGTTGAGGTGTAGATCCCCTTTCCTCCTTCTGAACAGCACAGCCCACTGCCAGAATGAGACACCAGGTACTGCTGCCTTTGCAGCCCAGAAGGATTCAAGCCACATGTCTGTCTGCTTCATCTCCAAGAACATCCTAAGTATGTCTTCAAACACAGACGTCCAGCTACAGCCATATGTAACCAGCTCATGATCACAGTAACAAGTCCCCTATGCTGTCTTTTTTCCTGCAGAAAATCACATAGTTGCTGTATAGGCCAGAAGTTGGCTTCAGGTCCCTTGAAAGATGGTGAATTTCTGAGATTCTTACTAAAACAGCTCAGTTAGGAGATTGGAAAACCTGAAGCAATCCATGCTCCACGTGTTACTGGGCAGAACATGTGCAATTAGCTTTGTTAGCTGTAAAACACTTCAAGTATTACTACAGTCTGCTAAAACACCTGAACATGTGCACAGCCTCCATCATTAGTGTTTTGTTTTTTTTTTTTTGTCTCCCCACTCTCCTCCCTCCCCAAGAATCACCAGAAAAGCTTTATTTGGGCCTCTAACAGACCTGTCTTTCTTGAATTTCCAGTGGGTACTTATATGTTCACTTGAGTTAATACAGCAAAAAGCATTCAGAGAGATGTTTTCCTATGGCCTACTTACAGTTTTTACACCAGACTAGGATTGCTGAGAGCTGGTAGTGTCTCCACTGGTACCAGCATCCTCCAAAGCAACAAGAGGAGAGCGGAGCAGTGGCTTTGCCCTTACTAACAAGCTGGAGGACATTGTAATCCTGAGGAAGCATCAGCTCAGCTTGCTCAACAACACAAACACCCTATGGGTGTTTCTGTTGTACTGGTAGTCTCCAACCTCACCCTCATAGAGAGCTGTCATATCACTACTGCTAAGCTGGCAAGTGGCTTTTTTAATTTGCCAGCATCTTAATGTATTTTACTATCATTAGCTGCTACTTCTCTTCTCACACAAAACAGGTTTAGAAAATCTATTTTACTAAGAGCTAGTATATCTAATTTGTACGAAATTACTAAAGCTTGTCAGTCACACTAAAGCATTTAATCATCTGTGACATTAAAATAAAACAGTTTAAAACCTTTGGCACAGAGTGTTCCTGTTAAGAAAGTACTGTAATAGTATTCACTCTGCTGGCAACACAGAAAAGAGCAGTGGCAAAATTAAGTTGAACAAAATATAGTAATTCTCATAAAACTTCCATGCTGATCAAAGCTGGAAAATCTTGGATGTTCCTGCAAAGATCAAGTTATCCCATTGTAATGCTTTGAGATGTTTCAGCCTTCTCTATACAGCAGCCATGTAGGCAGGAGGAAGCTATAATAAAGTCAATACTAGGGGGGGTTTAGTGTAATTAGAACCCCTCATTGCCAAGAGGGAAGAAAAATATAAAGTAGGAAACTTTTCCTCTGCCTTTATATTACTGTTGAGAAAAAAAAAAATCTGAACACTTAAAATTGGAGGAGTTATCTTAAAAGGAATATCTTTTTGCCCTCCTATGTTGAATCTTCACTGGAGACAGGATAGTTGGAAATGGTTATTTAGTTTCACTCTTCTCCTCTTGACCTCCCTTTGGAAAGAGGAGAATAAATTGGAATTGTCACATTCACTTCATTCCAAGGCCCTGTCTCAAGGAACATCACTAAATATGAGACTCTGAATTAAGTATGAATTAGCAAAACTGAGCCTTGCACTCTGTTTTTTAGTGATAGGAGTGCATCATTCTGTCTGCATTCAGGCAGCTCTCTTGGTGCCCAATCCAGAGCAGAGACAGGAGGTGAACCCAGCGCACAGGCCTTGGGGCTGCCTGCAAGACCAAGACCTTTGTTCAGGTCTTGAGGTCATGCCCTACATTACCAGATTAATGGTAGCATGGCAGTTTTTTCTTTAAAATTATGAAAAAGTTAAGCAGGAGGAGTAAATTGTTGCAATTCCATGTGCATAAAAATGCAGCCTACTAAACATACCTGAAGGTTTGCACAGCTGTCTATAGAATGCTATGAATCCTATGTAAATACATTGAAGACAATATTGCTATAGCCTGGTTTACTGCTCTAATTTTCTTTCTTCATGTGCACAGTTTCCATTGCTGTTGATAGGAATTCTGCTCATGTATTAGCAAGGGAACAAATTCCTTAATTTTTAAATCACATTCCTATTTTCTGTAAACTAGAATCTGTCCTCCTAATTCAATTTGCCTGAGACTGTCTGCAATAGAAGGTGAATAACTTCAAGAAAGGCACCTCTGCATGACTGTTACAAGAAGTTCTTCCACTCTTTAAGCATTAAATGTGTGCAAGGTAAAAGAAAATATATTCAAGAAAAATGGCAAGGAAAAAGGAAGCACCTGAAAATTTGCCAAATTAGAAGTTAGTTAAATTTTGGTGTTATTATCCAAAGGCCAAGATTAGAAGGGTATATACTTCATTTAAAAGTAAACAGCAACTCTTCATGTTTCCACCGACCTTCTGTCTCACACAACAGTGTAAATGACAGATGCAGGGGGCACCAAGCTGAACTTCATGCACTCTTGAGAAGACCCTACACAGTCCTTTTGAGGACCTGGATTTTCACCCCTCTGATTTTCCAATGACTTTGAACAAATGAGCTCAAAGGTAGCTGGAAAATAGGCACTCTGAAACAGCAGCATCTCTTCCAAGGAAAATCCCCCCTTTCTCAGAGCTCTACATTTTACATGCTATAACATCTCCTTTCTCCCCACTGAGGTTTTAGTTTTACTTCTGTAAAAGGCAAATCTCAGCCTTCTTCTGAGGAAGGTGCTTGTGAGTGGAATAAAATGAAGAGGCAGTGGCCAGATCAAGTAGAGACCAAGCATTTGCAGTTCCTCCCAGCCCAAGAGCTAGGGACACCAAATACACACTCCCCGTGATCAATGGAGACACCCTTGATGCAACAGCCCGTTAAGTCACACAACTGCCTGTGAGAGAGCAGTATAGATGCTAATCAAAAAGCAAAAGGGTGAGTTCTTAGAAGAAAGTGCAATCATGGCTACTAAATGGAGAATTGCTTTGGAAATTCATGAAATAAGCCCATGTATAGGGGTGAGCATTAGTGTAGGCTCGCTCTGTTCTTTCCTCTCCCCATGACATTCATGACAGACCACTCGGAAACAGCTGCCGGAGAGACAAATCTCTTGTCTGACCAGGTATGGCAATTCTTACACAGGGCTGCACAAGCCCATTGCTTAGATTGTGCACCAGACACATGAGGGTCCCAGATACTAACTTCATCCATTTCCTTCATTCCCCTTTCCAGCCTGATGCAGATGAAAATCCACTGTCCGTCCCAGGTGTCCTGCCATTGCCAGAGCCAGGAGCAGAGGAACCAGCCCTGCATCTCTGTGCCAGCTGCCCTGGAAAAAAAGTCTTCTCATTGTCCTCCCCTTAAAGTGCTTCTGGTCAAAGAGATAATTATTTCATTAGCCACCCCCACCCCCGCCAAGTCTGGTCTGGTTTAACATCTTTTTTTTAATGTCTCTTTCTCCCCACAAAGACAATATGTTTCCCTGCCAGGGACAACCAGAAGTGGTCCAAAACCCAATCAGTTTCTCTCCAGCCTGTTGAAATTCTCTTTCTTTAACTGTGGCACCCAGAAAGGCTGTGGTACTCCCCTCTCCCCAGGATCCTGCACGGGGAATTCCACCACTCTAAATGCTTTCCTGAAATTATGAATAATGAATACTTGGACTTTTTCAGCACTGCTGCTACCTTGTCTGTGGTAGTCCAAAGCCAAACAAAGCAAAGCATGAGCATAAATGTGAAATATTACATTGGACTACCAGAGCTGGAAAACCAGACAAGTTCTTCAGTGCATAAATCTCTTTTTAAGCAACTTTGCACGTCCAAAGTTTGTGCTTCTTCCTGACAGTTGTTCTAGTTGACTTTTCCTTTGCGAGCTTCTTTGTTTTAATTTGACAAACAATTCAGCAAGCTTGTCAAGAATTAATTAGGTGGCTCAGGCAAAAAAAAAACCCAAACCAACAAAACAACATCAATCTCCTACCTGTGTTTACAGCAGGCCTGTACCAGCCCAGCTGCATCTACATTTCTGCTGCAATTCATAAAACCTCTATTAAGCTGCAGATTGCCCTTCCTCACAAAACACCAACAGCTCTCAGTCTCCACTGTTTGGCAAAACAAAACTCAGGGAAGAAAGAAAATGTTATGGTAATTAAATTCTCTCTCTATTTTAAAGGGACAGTCTTTCTGTACTAATCTGCTCCTTGCAAATTTGAGACAAATACAAGGGAATTAATATCGTACAGTTCTTGCTAATGTGCTAATTGTAAATTGCTCGCTACCGACTGAAGAGTAAGAACAATGATACACAAGATGTTATTAAAAGCCATTTACAGTAACAGGAAGTTAACAATTTCTATCCAGAGGATTCTGCTATAGTATATGGGATTACACTGCAAAAATAAAATCTCCAATATAATTCTCCAATTCTTTCTTCATCAATCCTTTCAAGATTAAGGAGGTTTTAAGTCACGGTAATTTGGAAGGGGAGGGATCCAAACCTGTGGGTACTCTCAGCACCAGATAAACCCCAGAATTTTCCATAGATAAACAGTGAAACTTAATTAACAGGTCAAGTGAGTGATCTGAGGGATTTCTGTAACACCTGTTTCCATATGCTCAGAGGGAATATTTACAGCAGTATTTGACACAGCATCCCTACTGACTATGGGCCAAATGCAGTAGTAGATCAGGTAACCTGATTTTCTGTTTTTACTCTAAACACAGTTGCCCCTTCTCCATTTGTTCAGATTTTTGTGGATTTTTTATTTCTTCCCCTGCAAAATGCATCATAGTATGTAAAAAGGAGGAGGGATATTCATTCCTTCAACTCTGGTAAGATGGCATTTTGTCCATCGGGGTGTGTTATTGCTCAGAATAAAAAGGGGACAGATGCCTGACAGATGACGATACTGAAGTGCCACACCAGAGATAACTTTAGTTTAACATACATAGCATAATATTCCAAGGGAAGATTATTTGGTTCGTACTAACTCAGGTGAATTGAGCTGGATTCTTCTTCTCCTATCTCTAGGATTCAGCTCCAGTACCTTGAGAAAGAAGGCTCAAGGCTGCAAAGATTTCAAGTTTGTCATGCTGGAAGTTTTGAGGGACTGAATCTACAGAACTGACAACAAAGCAGATTAAGCTAAATCTCCGATCTGCTAATCTAGATCTACCTCTGCGATGCTGTAAAAGATAGAAAACCCTTGCGGAAGTCTTCATCACTTCCACCATACCAAGAAAAATGTTCCTACATGAAGACTGAAGTGAAGCAAAGACAGCACAGGCAAACCACGCACGTAATGCAAGAGCCACGTGAGATCAGCAAGGCTATGCCCTTTGTAAGAATACACTTGTAGAAAAATGTGCACACTGTGATTTTTACCTGATCAGCCACTAATAGTAGGCAAGCAGATTCTCAACAGTTACCTGATTTTTCCCTTATCTTTTTAAAATTATTCCTGTGTTTACAGTACAGATCCCAAAGGTAAAATCAGACTGAATGAAAGTGCTCTAGAAAGTATTAAGACTGTCCTCAGTGCTGCAGCCCTGGCAGACTTCAGAGAAAACATCATGTCAGATTAGCTGTACTCGGTACGCTCTTAGGCTGTAAATAAAACTTTCTACCTAGACTGCATCTCCCATGCTGCAACAGGGTCTTATAATTTGGAGAGAAAAAGCAATAAAGCATCACGTAAGACATCTGACCAGAAGGTCTAGTCACTAAAGGAGTATGTGAGCATGAAGTGACAGTTCCTGTGAGATGCTACCGCAGCTGTTGTAACCAAAGGTTTCTGGGTCCTACCCTCCTGCTGCAACCCCCCGGGCCCACCCACTCCCCCACACCACCCAAGCTGACTTGTTTCAAAACCAAAATCAATACAGTTGAAAGTCTACTTTTAAAAAGATAATTATAGCTGGTGTGGAAAATATCTTGCCCAATCAGTGCTTACATAGATCCTTAGAGGTGTAAATACTGCTGCTGAAATCAGGAAAACATGCACATTTCTATCTCCATTAATGTGACTGCCAAATCGAGCTCTCATCTCGTCAGCACATGAAATAAAGAAATATGGAATTAAATTCATTGTGTTCAATCAGTAAAAAGGGAATTGAAATTAATTATGCAAACTTTAAAAAACATTTAGAGATATGATTTGTTCAGAGTAGTACATTTTGCACACTACCTGAATCTAGCTGAGAGAAACCATAAAACATTCATTTCATTTTCTGGTACGTGCTCGTTTAGTACAATACACTCAGCCATAATGATGTAGCTAACCATTTTATGATCTTGTATGATTCATGCTGCAAAGGATACCATGCCACACTGATACCTTTTTATTATCAATCACTGGGAAACACAACCTTGAAGACTGGCATTAATTAAGAGGGTAAGGATTTACAAATGCTCCTGCTTCATTCTCTAAATATAAATATTCATGGTGTTATCTATGGATCACTTCTGGAGGTAAAAATTGATCTTGGAAAATGAGAAGTTGTAAAGGAAATACAAACATAATTATGAAAGGCTGTCTTCAAATCTTACAACTGGAATACTTTATAACAATCATTCTCCCTTTTTTGTGAAAAAACAAAAACCAAAACCATTGGAACAATTACGGAAATATAAGAAAGTTGACCACAAACTTAGATTCCTTATTGAAATCAGTTATAAAAAATAATAATGATTAAAAAATATTTTAGTTTTATTCACTTTCTCCTTTTTCTTCACCAACAGTTTTTCTGTGGCTTCTTTGTGGTCTGGTTCTCAGTCCAACAGGCCTGTTAGATATGCACCTACAGTACATACTTGTATATCCTATTATCTTGTGTTCATAACAATATTGCTGTCACTTCTATTTGTAAATCTTTCTGAAAAGCCTTACAGATTCTTTCTCTCTGTGTAGTTCCAAGCTGGGCATTCACCATAACTCACGTAGCTGCTTTTTACTTCTATTTATATTCTTAATTTTCTTTGTGTAAGTAATTATGGTAAATGCATGCAGCATTAAGCACGCATTAACATGAACACACACAACTGTGCTACCTGCTTGAAAACCCATTACTTGTTTCAATTATTATTCAAAAGTACAATAAGCAATATAGACATGAAAAATTACATATAGATAATAATAAACATAGAAGGATTGGTTCCACCTCAGCTAAGATACAAATAAAGAATTAATTTCTTAAAAGCAGATTAAGTACTGCAAATAAAAAGACTGGCAGCAACTAGTGATGCCTGTGGTAAGGAACTCATTCCTGCAGAGTCTACACCTCATTAAACTGCGGTAAGACAAACAATTTGCTAACTACAGATCTGAAGAAAGCACAGAAATTCTAAGTTTTCTTTCCCTAGTTTTAAACACAAAAAAAAGAAAACTAGGTTTCAACTACATTATTTTCTAGGTCATCAAAAACCAGATGTTTTTCATTTAACTTTCCCGTAAGTAAATAAAACTGCTCCTGGTGATAAACATTCAGGCAAGTTGACTGAAAGCATTGTCTCCACAACCCTGCTGAAGATAAGTGAGCAATAGCAACTTGCCCACACTTGATTTCTCCAAGTTTAAAATCTGCCAGCTAACAACTGGCAAAGAGCACTGATAAAAATCAAACCAAATTGACTTCTTAGTTCCTTTGATTTTTTTTTCCTCATCTTTTAATGGTGTTGACAATGATGCAAAAAAATCTTTCTGTGTCTTCAAAACCCTTGTTGATCTATTTTGTCTTTATTATTTTGTTCCAACAAGCATGCCCCAGCTTCTGGAATTCATCAGCCTAAAACATAAACCTAAACCATCCAGTGAATAATGCCTATGCATGTACAGCGTACGATTAAATAGAACTATATTCAGGGCTTTCATGTATGAATTTTGCTCGGGAGAAATATTGCCATGCTGTTGGACAGCACATTTGAATTTTCTTTCCTATCACAATTATTTATTATTTCTATTAGCTAATGTTGCTTTACTCCTAATTACGGGTAATTAGATGATGAGTTGTCAGCACAATCCATTCACTTAGAAGCTTCTACATTTAATTAACTCAAGATGGTTTTCAACATTTAAATGTCAAAACAACATTTAGAAAACAGAACATTAACATGTTGTTCATTGAACTGTACATTATAGAATGTGACTTAAGGAACCAAAGGTTTCAGTGTGATGACAGCTCTCAAATTCTGCTTGTAGAGTCTCCAAATTTGCTGTTCATTTTGACAGCTTTACTACAATGGCTTTGGGCTTAGCAGGTCACCTGTTACAAAGCTTCAGCACTGATCTGAGAACGTGGGCTACTGTGGTGCTTGGTGAACAGCAGAAAAACACCCCTACCAAAGCCAGGATCTCTGAAACATTCTCCAAACTTAACCTCCATCCATTTTAGTGGGTTCAGCATGGGGATGGTTCCTCTGAGCAGAAAATGGGAAAGAATGGTATTATCAATTGAAGAACGGTTCCAGGCAGAGAAAGGTTTAATATGGCAAGGCCTGCACAGCCATGGATATTCTGGACTATGTGACAAAAGACAACAGATGTGACTATTTTTGTCTGTTTTAACCCAGTTCTGCAAGAGGATGGTCAGGGCTAGTCAGGAGAAAAGGTGATGTTAAATTTCAGAGACAGGATCTGCCCCACCCGCAGTTTTGTATTTAATGCTATTGTTGCTCAAGAAGCACCCCTGGAAGCCTGACAAACTGTTCATTTGGCCCACGGGAAGGAAAGTTCCAGGACCCTCTCAGCAGAATAATTTTTGGAAATGATCTTAAAGCACTGTAGGTCTATTATGAGAAGGGACAGAAAGGCTTGGTTAACTCAACAGTGAAAACAATCGAGACAGATAGCAGTGTGGTATGACTGGAACACAGAAATTACACAGCACTTCCTATTAAATTTGCAGAACAGAGCATTTTGACAGGGTTCTGTCGCTACTCAAGCAATAGAGACAGAAATCAGTTTGCTTCAGTAGTGCCAAACACTAAAAACCCCTGCAGTTTAGCCTTATAGCTGACCTGCATTTCAAGAACAGAGAAGTAGTCTAAGTAGTACTACAAGATGTATTTCAGCTCACAATAACTTTTTTTTTTCAATAACTCACTGATCACATTTTCTCAAAAAAGGACACAGCGAATGTTATTAATACAACAGCTGGAACTGTTTGATACTTACAATGAAGTTCATTGTTCTGTTTGAATATACTTTTCCAAAACAACCATTAAACAACCTGACCATCTTAACATTAAGGTTTCCTATTTGACATATGAAATCATAATAGGATCTTCTAAAGCTTAGCAGCTAATGAACATGTTAGTGCAGTTTTCTGTTCCTGGCAATAGCCTCAGTCTCTTTCTTCTGAAGGGGGTACAGTGCTGCAGTGGAAGAAGGGCTGAAGGATGCCAGCTCAGACAGACAAGGAGGACACCAGGCATTGACAATATATTGTACATTAAGAATAGATATAAACAGGGATTTGGCTGTGAAGGCCCTGATGGGCCCTTCTCCTGGAGAGCAACAGAGCAAGGGTGGGAAAAGAGCTCCTGACCTCTCGCAGTTTTGAAAACACACCGGGGAACCCCTTCCTTTCCTGAGGCTATAAGGTACTTAGCTTGCAAGGTACTAAGCCCAGGCTGGTACATTCTAAGAGTTAATCCTTATTCCTACAGTGACCAAAATTAAGATTTCTCATATCAGAAAGCCATCTAGAGGGTAAACAAGATGTTTGAGGTAATATCTGATGAGTTATTTTTTTCCTCCTATCAGCAGGACTTTCAGAAGGAGGCGTGGAAAGGCTTGTGAGCTTCATGCCTTGCTCACAGCCAACTAGATCACTGGACAAAGGCAGATTCTTGCACCACGAGCTTCAAGGATACACATCAGCAAATGGCAGCTTTAAACCTGCCTTTACCTAACTAAAAAGTAGCATTCTAAGAGATTCCTTGGCTAAAAATTAAGACTTAATGGGATCCCATCCTGCTCTACTGTAGTTTCACACTATTGTCCAGGGTCAGAGCTTCTGGTATTGGGAAGGGCTTTTTATGACAGAATCTAATCTATGGTCATCTTTCAGATGATAAATTCATTTGCTTAAATTTCTCATGAAATCCCCCCAGCCCCCCAAAAGCAGCTTTTACAATGTTGAACAAAGCAGCAAAATAAAAACCCAAGTCACCAAGTATATTTCCAGCACTAAGTCAAGTCATACATGTTTCAATTCGCATGATGTCTGCTCTTTCACATCTCTGAAAGTTATCCTAGTTTTCTCTCTGACAAGCTGTCATTGTTTCTAGTACCACATTTTTGTTTCCATGCTGGGAGACTTTTCATTACCTCCTGTATCAGAAGAGCTGTTTTCTGCAGTATGTATCACAAACACCTGAGTCAAAGACTGCCGCCTGCTTGCTTTAGTACCAAAGCTAGAACTTCAGAGTCAACACAAATGACAATAAGAAGAAATTACTGAGAATTTGGGGTGTCTCATACCAAGTAGACAGAATAACTTTAAGGGATATATAAAAAAAATAAATACAATTTTCTTCTGTTGTACAGTAGGCATTATTCATTACCAGCATGGTTTTGTTGTGGCAGAGCTGTGTTTTGGTACTGAACATCAACAAGATGACAGAAATGTTTCAGCCTTCTCTTTCTACAAATGTGAATGTAACAGTAAACCCAAATGACAGGTACTCCCACACATCCTGGTATTCAATCAGCCAGGCGCAGTTGGAACAGCATGGTGCCCAGATGAAGCTGCGTAAGGCAACACCTATTATCTGCTTCCTTTGATTCTCCTGCTACTGCTCAGACGTGGTGCAGCATGTTGCAGAGGATAAGCAGCATTAAAAACAGACAAAAAAAATATTATCCCAAACAAAGGTCAATAAAGTACTCTGAAGGCTTTTTCTGTTTCACATTCTGGTTTTTAAAACAAACTGTCCTGTCAAGATGTCAATGGTTTTCCTGTGCCTGAAAGATACTTCAGGATCTCTGTATAGTTTGAGAGAGTTTAAAAAAAATGCAGCATGCAGTGTAGCATTTGAAGCCTCTTATACAAGACTGGAAGGTAAAGCAGCAAAACAAATCTCGATGAACATCTTTTCCTGATCTTAATAATAATAGTTCCTTTTCTCTCTGTTTCTAAATTCCTTTCTATTGTCAACCACGAGACAATTTGCACAGCTAACTTCACAAAGATACTGTTAGACTAAGCTAGGGCTTCTGCCTTTCCCAAAACTAACAATTCTTCATATATTGTTTTCAGCTCCTAAAAGCGCCCAGAATAAGCCGGGGCAGTGAGCTCAGGTTGCAGCTGTGCTGTTCGTGACTATGCATTTCTTTTCCTTATTATAATTATGTTCCAGATTCTTATGTGCAAACCCACTATTTTTCAAACAAATGAATTTAGAAAGTTAAAGTGCATGTCCTACAGGCTATGAGTGAATTTGTACACACATACATGAACACATACAGAGGAAGTCTTGGGCAACTCAGTAAAGTTCAGGCTGTGTGCCCTTTCAAGATCTGTGCTATAGAGTTAGACATGCCAAAAACTGAACCTTCAGGAAGACTGAAATAAATTAAAAATAAATACAGAAATTCTCAGAGGCTGGTATGTGTCTTGGAGAGCTTCAAATGGCCAATGAATTTCAGCTTGCATAGTCACTATGCCATAATTGCATGGTTATGAACTTTTACTAGTTGATTGCTGCCTTCCAACCTGCCCATTTTTTAAATCATCACAGGCCTCTTTCCGCTCACACTGAAGCCAAAGGGTATGTTCCAACTGCTGCTCCTGGAACATGGGGAAGGATTGCAACCCACAGCACACACTGCAAACAGAGAAGAAGGGTCCTGCTGCTCCCACTGAAAATTCCACACCTAAAATATTGTTTCCTTCAATGATATCCCACATGTCAATGTATTTTCTAAGTGTTTTTTTTTCTGGAAATTGTGCATAGAGAACTACAATGGGATTTTCCAAATAAACAAAAAAATCCCCAAACAAACCAACAACAAAACAAAACCAAACACAACCAACCAAAAAAAAAAACCCCAAAAACCCCAAACAAACCAACCAAAAAAACCCAACCTTCAACAAAATCACAA
>VWZY01000350.1:115580-137422 GCA_013399075.1 Chloroceryle aenea | reverse complement strand
GAATCATTACAGAGGAGTTCACCCCACAGTGCTAGTTTATCACTTGATTTCTACAGATATGAATTTTTATTTTGCTTTATTGAAGACCCATTTCCCTGCTCTTCTATTGAATTGCTCTCACTTTCACACACTTACATATTGGGTATCACAAAAGAAATATCCATCTGCTAATGAACTATCAATAAACTCTGAAGAAACAAAACTCATCATTGGTGCTTAAGCTTTTCAAATCCAATCCACAGAAACATTCAATATGTTATTGATACTTCCCATCAAAACACTCCTCGATGCATTATAAATGGGAGACTGAAGAAATGTCTCCAACCTTATCAGAGGGAGCACCTTTACAGAAAACCCAAAGCAAAGACACCCTAATGCAAAGAGAGCCACATCCAGAAACAATGCACCGAGAGGAGGCTGACCAGGTAATGGATGCACACATTCAGGGGTTCAAGGGGACCAAATCCAGTGCAAGGCTCTTCCCAAAAGTCTCAGCGTCCCATCTAAGTGTGGGGCTGACCCAGAAAGGCTTCTTCATGACAGTTGGAGTTTCTAAAACTCACAGCTTATTTGATGTTTTATGGCAAGCCTGTCAAAAGCATTAGGCATTGGACTAACTCTGCTTTCACTGAAGTCAATTGGAATCTTAGCTCTGATTTCAGTGATGGCAGAACCAAGCCTTAATCCTTCCCAACACTACACTATAATGACAATTCAGAGCATTAGGGTTCTGTTTTAAATGTGTCTATTAGTAAGTCCCATAGTTACATTTCTCCTCAATCATGTATTTTATGGAAGTAGTCAGTGACCTCAAGAGTTCTACTCATTCTAAGGCTGTCATTTTTAAATTTTACAGCTACAGCCACCTTAAGTCTAATCATTTCAGAGATTGTACTTTTTTTTTAGTGACAGACATACACAAGTGTGTTAATTGACAGAGTACCTTACTTACCTCCATAATGCATTCTTATGTTTTATATACAGGTAAACTTCAAGAGTGCATTTCTTAATCCAATGAAATATTTATCAGATCTGAGATCTAAAGTGTACATATTCAATTTTTTATGCACACCTTTACATGATTCATGAAATTCACCCATAATGTGAGTTCTTTTCATTAAATTTTGTTTTTATGTATCATTGTTACCCTTTTTTACAACCAGATTTAGATTGAAATGACAAATATCATTCAGGTATCTTTGAACAAAGTAGCTCTTACCTTTTGATAGAAATCATGGCGCTCTAGCACCTGCCGTAGGTTTCTCTGTAAAGAAACAAACAAAAAAAAGACATAAATCCAGGATCATGCTAAATTTGCATGAAGCACACTGTGTTACATTATGAGTTAGTTTATTAAGAGATTCTTCATGAATATATTCAGATATGGCCAATGCTACATACAATAACAGACATTAAACTGAACATTCCGAATGTACAGAGAAATGCACTATCTCACTTAACCTGAAATGGATTTTGGAATGAAGATGGTTGAGTTTCTAATCACATTTGTGTTCTCATCCATCTTAAAGAGTAGCTGGATTTCAGTCAAAATCACACACCTATAAACCAAAGCTTAGTCTTGCATTACAGAAAAAAAAGGAGTACAATTTACTGATGAGAAACGTTTTGACTATTGACATGTATGGCTGTTGGGATTTTTGTTTGTTTGGGAGTTTTGCTCTGCTGCAATACAGGTAAAAACCAGGCTTTTGGCATCATTTTACAGAATGCAGAATGGAGAGCTACCTCCTCCTATGGACTGGGAGCTCTCTTACTTAAGCAGCAGCAACTGGTCCAAAGCTCGAGGGGTTTGTTTGAGCTGCCTATGGCTCCACATCCTTCCATGCTGCTCAGTGCCCCCCATCAGTGCTCTGAGAGGTTGCTGTGCAATGCCCTCCAATGCTCAACAAACATTCCTTTGGCTGTCTCCAGAAACAGCTACTCAACATTTTGTTAACATGAGCTTTAAGTGAAAGTCACAAAAATACAGAACGCATTTTATTCCTCCAGAAAATAATTCCTCTAGAAAAATGTCACAACACATTGATACTCTGCATGCCAGATATAAGGAAATTTCACACTGTTCAGCCAGCATTGTCCAGTATGCAAAGCATTTATATAAATAAACTATTTAATAGATAGTTGACATCCCACCTTAGCCCTTCCGTATTATTTTCTTTTTTTTTGATACACAAGGCTTGTTTCTACAAGCTAAACACATCTCTGAGGTACTCACATCTCAGACTCACTAAGAGACAAGGGCTTGGCCCTTTGTATAATCTAGCCCTCAAAACTGCAAGTAACAAAGGGTTTACAATGTCATTTTTCAAACTCTGTGGAACAGCATAAGACTGCAGATATTAAATTACAGTGTCACAAAATCACAGGGAAAACATTTTAACTTTCTAAATCATTCAAGGCACCAAATTGCACTACTTAATACTAACTGCACATAGTACGTATTGTTATTAAGAGAAGGAATACTTTGAAGTACTAACCCCAGCTACTGACCCTTTACATGAACTAATTCCTCAATTAACATTTGAATCACTTTTTCTTTCCCTTGATTTCAGGGGTGGGGGGGGGGAAATACAAACACCATCCCTCTTTCCTTCACAGTTACGATCAACATTTGCTCAAACACAAGTTAGAGGCAGAAGACAGAATGTCTCTATTAGGAAAGCAAGTGTAGAAAACATCTCTTAGGCTGAAAATCTAATTGAAGTTCAAAACCAGAAAAAGAATTCTGACATTTAATACTAACTCCTATATATAAAAATGCATATTGTATACATATGAATACACACAGCGTATATAGCTTTACATGTTTTATGTATATGTTCCACTTCAAGTAGTCAGGATTTTATTTTTCCTAGAACAAAAATCTCGTCACAATACTAGAAAGTATTCTTGTGTTAATTCCAGTGACAGGACTACCTGCATAGTCAGTAGTTTGAGCTCTGTTTACAGTCTAGAAAAGGTATAGTATTTTTTCAGTTAAAACATAATATAAAAAGAGACTTGTTTAATAGTTGAAGCCACTGTAAACACTAAGGTTAACTACTTGAAAGAACAGAAAGTGACTGCAAGATTAGTTTTCCTTGAAGTTTTTCACTAGAACCTTGTAATCTAGCATGCCAAGCAATACATTCACTTCTGAGAAAGGGCTGCAAAACATCAGAGTTTTTAGATTCAGAATATCACTAAACCTTCAGAATCACAGTCTGATACTACTTGTAGTTACCTTGTTAAATTCACCACAGCTCCTAGAGACACTTTTAAAATAAAAGAAAAAATCCTGATCATTCAGAGGTTTCATTTCTCCACTTGGTCAGGATTTCCTGGACTTGCCCAAAACATTCCTGCTATCTCTAGCAACTGGCCATAAGCTTGCTTCCTTTCAATAGTAAAGAAATACTCTCCTTCTCAGGAACTAGCAATGTTATTTGGGCATCAGGATTATACTGAACCTCTACTCTACAGAGGTCTGGAAAAAAGCATTCCTCAAGCTGAGCACACGTATCTGTGGCTGGGCAAAACCTTATGTTTCAGTCCTGTAGAACTTTTCTCCCAATTCAATAATATCAGCATTGATACCTCAATCTCCAGGAAACTGTCACTGTGCCATCAGAGAAAACTGACACTGATTACCTCCTGCAGCTCTCACTAGTGCAGCCAAAGGTGGAAGAGAAACTGACTTGCTCTTTCACTCTCAAAAGGAGAGGATCACTGCAGCAGAGGTGTCCTTCACATGAGGATATAGGGTGGTGCTGAAGTCATGTTTTAGATTCATTTTTCTAAATGAACAAAACCAACAAGAGATGCTGCCACTCTCTTGCTAGTTCAAAGCAAAAAAGCAGTTAATTCATAGTTTATAACAAGGCAGATCACAAAGAATAAAAGAAAATAAATGTTACATAAATCATGTAATCTCTTTCCCAATGCAGTTCATAAGAGCGTCAAGAATAAATCAAAATAACATTGCCAAAAAAATAAAAATAAAGCAAGCTGAGATAATTAGATTTGTACAGCCAACTTATTGTCCTAGCATTCCAAAATGGCTTGAAAACCACACCAACAAATTTTTGGCTAAGAATATCATTAGGAAGAATCCTTTCCCTTTGAAAAACATCTTATTGCATGAGTAGCCCATCCAGAACAGCTCCATATACTGCTCCACTCTGCTTTTTCTCTTTCCCAATTTTAAAAACAAATGCATGGTACGTTCAGTTAAGTATCCAGGTAACAAAACAGACGAGCTGAGCACCTGAAGTGACCAGGATATGGAACCTGCGGACAGGTTGCATTCCTTTTACAGCAACCCAGGAAGACAGAGGAGCACAGATCTTACACTGTCACTTATCCTAGAGAAGAGAAACATGAAGCGAGTGAAATCTGCTGGACTTGCACCTACAGCCCTGCAGGCTATGGATCTGCTTTGGGTTTTTTGTACTTTAAAGCCACGGTAGATTCTTACAAGTTCAGCAGGGCTGTGAGGAAGAGAAGCTTAGATATGCCTCAGTGAGCAGCTACATGCTTTAATAAGTTGCTACATCCTGTACACTATATAATATTCATATGTCTTAGCATTTTTTAACTTCTCAGAAATTTCAAGCAATGAAAATTTTAGCAATTTGCCTGTGTCTGCCCAAAGCATCTTTGATATTTGGCTGCAAAATGATCTTTTATTCTGAATACACACTAGC
This sequence comes from Chloroceryle aenea, assembly GCA_013399075.1. Classification (NCBI taxonomy): domain Eukaryota; kingdom Metazoa; phylum Chordata; class Aves; order Coraciiformes; family Cerylidae; genus Chloroceryle; species Chloroceryle aenea. Next base: position 132,716 of record VWZY01000350.1, on the reverse strand, counting down.
ATAGTCTATAAAAACTAATCTTTTTTTCTCTGTTTGAAAAATCACGAGCACTTCCTTATGCCAAAGTTCCTCTTCCAGTTTAATAACAAAAGGCAGGAAAAAACAGTGAGTGCATTTGGAGCTGAGAGGTGTGTCAAAGTCTCCCAAAATTTATGGTGCAATTTTTATTTATTTTTTTTTTAATGAGTTCAACAGAAATAACCCTCACTCCAAGCCAAATACTTAGATTTTTATTGAAGCGAAATTCCTGAAGTCACTGGACTAAAATCTAGGCTTCACTTAAGACTTTGTATGCCTAAAATCTTACATAAAGGCTGGGGAAAGGACCATAGAAGTTGACCTTGAAATTTAATTTCTCACTTAAGACAGAATTTCCAGGGACATAATGCAGTACAGTATACAAATGATCACGGTATCAGCTCAACTTTCAGATGCTGCAGAGAAAGACAGGAGCAATGGTCCAGAACCTGGGCTACCATTTTCAAGACATAATTTCAAAAACTTCTCTGGGATCACTGCAAAACCTCTTGTGCTTTTGTCCGCCTTGTTTGTGTGGTGAGATGATACTACTTCTATTCTGCAAGACTGACTAAATGGTGAAACAGTAAAAGAATGGGACATCTGGAAAATATCTAAGATTCAAGAGTGATATAAAATGGTAAGAAAATATAGTATGCAAAAAATATGCAAAAACAATCAATAGAATAACTAGAGCCAGGCAAGAAGAAACAGATGGAAAATGCTATATCAGAGACTAGAAAAGGCATCAGTAAGTTCTCCTCAGAGAGGAAGACTATAAACATAGTCACAAGACTTCCTTTGGGGAAAAAGTAACAGGCAAATGAAAAGAAAAAGTGTTAATCAAGCCCAGAACAACGCTAAAAGCACTTGAGCAAGTTAAAGATGATAAGTCCTCCATTTTAGCCTACTAATTATTCCAAAGAACCTCAGAATACCACATCCAGATACAGTCATTTGAACAGCATTCTCTGGAACAAGATATTCTATAGTTCAAGAGCAAGGTGATTATATCTTTGTCATCTCTAATCTTGGGAGGATGCAAGAGAATACTGTTTCTGATATTGTGCTGGAAACAAAGCACCAGTAGTGACAAACAGAGCCAAACCCCAGCAGGTACAGCAGAGCAGGCCAGCATGTGTCCTGCTTTAAAGTATTTGGCCTTACGCTTTTTTGGTTGCCTTTGTACATTACAAAATTCTGAGTAATTGGACATGCTCTTTACTATTACAAAATAGGTTTGTACTTTTCAGATACCAAGTGCTACAGAATAAACTTGACACGCGAGATTGCCAAATGATACAAGAATCAATTAATCACTTGTAAGCACAAGGCTTGCAAGAGTTGTCACTGAAGGACTGCGTAATGCATTGCTCTCAGTATTCAGCTGGCTGCATATGTCTCTGACAGCATTCACCTCAAAACTGCTGTTTGGGCAGTCATTATTAGGCCCTTGGGTTTTAATCTAACCAATGAGCAGAAAAAGCACCATGTGATTTAGGTGACCAACCATTTACGGGCAATAACTGCCCATTAAATGATATTTATAGTCACTCATTAATAATCTACAGTCTGAAATTTGTTCTGTAATTATACTGCAGATACTTATACAATCATGAATACAACTGTAGAAATCAGAACGATGCATGAAGATGGAAAAAATGCTAAATGTATCATATAAATCCCATACAATATATCAGTTGACTATCATTAAATACAGCCCCATACTTAGCAGTTAAAAACAACTGCTCTTAACTTGTTTTGTACTTTTATGAGAAACGACGCCTCGCAACACTTCTGCACATTTCTTAGTTTTACAGGCTGAAGTTGAGGCAGATGATACAATTTCCTCAAGGAAAACACAACAGTGGAGCCAGGAATGAATGCAGATGTCTTAATTTCCAGAGCAGGATTTATTCCAGACTTCATTCTTTCATTCAGTGCTGAAGATAGATATTATAAAAATAATTTATGCTGCCTTAAGTTTATATTTTGCATTTCAGTGGAAGAGTCTTTCTTTTTATTTGGTAAGTGAAAAGAATACAAAGTAATCCTTGAAATAAATCCTGCCATTGAAATTATGTTTGGAAAAAGGAACCCTAACCTGTTATTTGCCCAGGCAATGAACTTAAATGTCAAAATAGCAAATTTCAGCAAAATTTATTGGAAGAGTTCAACCAGTCAATTTTTCTGTCTGAAAGATCAGTGTTGAACCTCTGACTTTATTCAAAGTACACAGAAGAAACATGTTCTAATGAATATTATTGTCCATAATGGGTGCTTGAATACCTAGTTTATTTTAACAGACGTTTAGGCAGCTGTGCTCCCTCATCTCCCAAAAGGCACCATGTTGTTAAGAGAGATACTTGGTGACTTCCTCACAGTGCTTAACTTTAGGGAACAGGGAATAAAGAGCAAGTCTCATTAGCCACTCAAAAACAAAACAAAACAAAAAAAGCAGAGATATATTTCACAATATTACGGAGAACTTAAAATGTAAAATTTCTGTGCGGTGCAGATACAAACACCCAAGAGCAAGCAACGAGCGCAGAATCGCACCGAGACAATGCCACTGCGGCAAGAGAAGCAGATCTGAGGAGGGACTGAGATGCAACTTGTCCCCCCGAGGAGCAGTTCTACAGAAACACCCCAAGGGCAGGCTGCCTGCCCTCCGCTCCCTTGACTTCTTGGGGACGGCAAAGCATCTGGTTCTTCAAAGCATCCTGCCACCCCAGTGTTAACCCGAACTGAATTCCAGGTCTACAACATGAGCTTATTCCTCATTTTAAATGACCTTTTTGTGGTTAAAGGAGCTATATAGCCAGGATGACAACCCACAAGACAGCATGAATCCATGAAGGCAGAATTACTGAGTCAGGGCAAGAAAACGTCTTTTGGAATTGCCTCAGATTCTAATATTTTTCCTCAATAACTCTGCCAAGCAATAATAGAGAAAAAACAAACCACAGTCTGGTTTCTGGGTGGCTAAAGTGGCTGTATCCCATGCATAAAATACCAAACAAAACTATCTTTTAATAAAAAACTTTCCTTCAAATGTAAAATTGATACTTTTTTCTGGTTTATGGGTAATTTAGCTTGATTACTGTAATTGTCAGAAAAATGCTGAAATATAACTCTCCTCTTCTTTAAACAAAGATTGTCTTACACGCTTGGGATCAATCCACTGACTCTTTTGCACTGGTGGAATAACGCAGAGGATAAAGTTTTAAAGAGACCCAGAAATTTGCCTGTCCTGATGCCCTGAGCAGTGTTGAAGGATCATGACGTAAAGACAGGGCAAAATGAGAAAGAAGCCGACAGCACCCAAAGTCTTGTCCAGCTAAGGGAGAAAGGCACACAGCGCTAGACCCTGGCTGCAGGTGCAGGAGCACCATGTGGGACTTCTGAGAGGTGCACAGGGTGCAGGACATTGCATTGCCCGCAGCCAGCTGCAGGCACTCCTGCGGCACTCCTAAGTCGCACTCCTAAGTCAAAGTGCCTCAAGCCAGCACCACTCTGCTGCTCCATCGCTCACCACCCCTAAGGATGGCTAATACACTTTAACACACAATTTAACCTGCGTGGCTGATTCTCAAGAGAAAACCAATTCTCTATATAGTTCCTTGAAAACATATACAAGACCCTGAGACAGACAGTATTGACACTTTTCAGTCTTGCAATGTGAACTACAATACCTCAGTAATTTCCTCTCAAAAACTGACAGCATTAAATGATGTACAAACGCATCCTTCATTGAAACTATACCATCTAGTCAAAAGATAGAGCACACCTCCTCAGCCCTAATTTCTGGACTTACAGTCCTTTTGTAAATGAAAGCAAACTCCCTTTTGCCCTCCTCCTCTGCAAATAATGAGTTAGTAATTTTTAAACTGCTGCAGAGTCCCTGTCTGAAGTGGCTGGTCCGTCTCTGGTTCTCATCTCGTACTCTGATTACTAGGATACTGTCTTTGGATTTTTCATTATTAGTTTTAGCCAGTGCGTAGCTGACCTCCTTGAATCAAGCCAGAACACTGCTACAGGATGGTGTTCCTTCACTGAGATTAAACTGCTTGTTCACACACTTCAGTCTCCCCCTGCCTTCTAGTACCAAATGAGAGATGTCATCACCTACCAGCTTGGTGAATGGCACCTTTTGCCAAATGAAGCCTGTAAAAAGTTAAATTGACTTCTTCTGAAGCTTTTATCTGTCCAGTTTACTTTACATGGACACAAGGGCAGAGCCTCAACAGCAGCATCAGAGACTGAGCCAGGAGACAACTGAGCTGAAATCGGGGTCTGCAGTGTGTTCACATGCATTTATTTAACTTCCAACTAACATTAAAGATTGCAAAAAAAAGACGCTGACAATATTCAGTTCAAAAACTACTGAGAAATGAACAATGAAAAGCCTGCATAGCCCTGGCCTCTGTTTACTCACGGGCTCCCAAGCCATACACCAAATAGTTCTCCATGAGCTTTCCTTCTTCAGGGTCATTCTTCACACAATGACCAGGTCAGAGAGTGACTATAAAAACTTGATGCAAACATTTAAAAACTGAGAAAACTTCTTGGTGTTTCTGATACAGTCCTTCATAACATGTTAAAAATCTTTTGAGGAGGTTTCTTTGTTGGTTTTGTGTGTTTGTTTTTAAACCTCAAGGTGTAGTCAGGTCAAACCTGGGTTTTTGCAGTGTATGTTTTGCATACCCTCGTTCAGGTGTTACCTCTAACAGCTTCTCAATTTCTGTCAGAGTAAAATACATCATCTCCCTGAAGGCTTAAATAGCAATAGCAGTACTATTAAAACAGTAGCAAACTCTTGCTCAGCAATCCAGCATTTAAGTGATGCACTGTATTTGGCACTTCTACAGTTGCATGTTATAACTGCTTTGTTCAGAATATTTTACACACACTATAATTTATTAGAACCTCTTCTATTGAGTAATTTGTTTTAATTTGCTTGAAATAGATAATACCTATTAGTTCTAGATTACACTTTTCTTTTCTTTCTGACCCTCCAATATTTCAGTTTTATGATGCTTGAGATAAAAAAAAAAGTCCAGTCCCAGGACCTGTCAGAATTTACAATCTATTAAGATTCCCCATATAATCTTCTTATCAGCAGTTCACATTAAACACAGAAGAGATTAACTGCAATGTAACTTTCATTTGAAAAAACCAACGGCAAAGCACATATGTGATCAAAAGCAAGAAACTGTACTATGAACAAACCGGTGAATTTTTTTTCCTGTGAAATCTGATAGAGACTTTGCTACAAGGGGTTCTCCAGTTTGGAGTGTACGCGACTTAATATTGGTAGGACTGTTTTCCACATAACACTCCTAAGGATAAAACAAGCTCCTCTCACAGCTTGTCTGCATGTTGGCAGATGTCTGTTGTTAACAAGCGAGTCTTGCATACTCTGTTCTCTCCTGGAGTTTTAATTTTGTTCTTTTTATTTCTTTGTCAGTTCCTTTTATCTGCAATGAAAGTCACACATCCTGAAAGCATAGCTCCTTGCGTATATGGAAAACCTACCTCTAGCGTCACCATATATAAACACACACACACACACACACACGTATGTGCTCTCTAATTCCATTACAAGATAAAGGATGAAGAAATAATCCTTGGGCATTTGTCATTTACCACTTTTGAAATTTGGGGCTGAATCTTCACCCACTGCTGCAAAATGGTCCTAAACAGCCTTTGGTCTACCAGTCCCACATACTCCATTTTACATATGAGACCTTCTCATGAAAGACAACGCTCGATGTTTTGTCAAGTCAAAGATCTTCAACCCATCAGTAAAGAGCCTGCTGGTGGCACAGAAGGGACAAAACTCACCCCTGGAATGCCACCACAGGGGCTGCCTTTTGTACATTACATAACCATTATTCAGTGCTTGAAATGAATGTGCATGTCAGAGAAGTTTTAAGAGTGAATTTCTATTTTATATGTACATTAGCAACTCCTCAGAGGTTACCTGGCTAATTGAATACTGTCATAATTCCCCTGCACTGAGCCTGCGGAACAAACTGCCATTCAAACATGGAATGGAAACAGAGACTGCAATATGGCAAATTTAATACAAAGACTTTTAACAGCAATTGCCAGAGGAGCTCTCAAAATGAATCACTTTCAGACAGAACAATGTTGCTAATTCCTATTTAAGTTTCAAATATTTAACACACTGATCTTTTCAGCATGTAGTTCAAAGAGCATACTCCTCATCTGCAGAGGCAACTAGGGACTAAGCTTCTATAATCGGATTGCAGGAGCACCAGAGCAGCTCTGCAGCAGCTTATAAACATGGTAGGTTATCCTGGTTACTGGGATGCACTACATCAGTTTAGTTCAACAATAAGTTCTAAAGAAAAGCGAGACAAAATAGGAGATCAACAACAGTCCCCTTTTCTGCAAATTGACAGGGTTCATCAATGGCTGATGTCAGAGCATGCTGAGGCCCAGGTCTCACCACATACAGAAGGCTGGTTGTGTCCATACATCTTTAAGTTAGATCTGTTTGGTTTCCCAGCACGGGACGATCAAGTTTTATGTCAAACAGATGCACATGTAAACTGCTTATTGTCAAGTCATGCTTCCTTTCATGATTTGTTCCTCGTGCCAAATAAACATGCTTAGGTTGTACGTCTGATTATTGCACACCAGCTGCCACAACCTCCTGCAAGGAAAAAACCATGGGTGCCAAGATTCCAGTGAACCAGCCAGCTAAGTGCTATCAGCACACCTAGCACTGCTGTAAGGCTTGTCCCAATGCGGAGACATTCCTTAAGAACACATAACAGCCTTGTACATATAAGTTAAAGGGTTCATCAAGAGTGACCAGGAAGAAAATTGGTAAATAACTAATCATTCAACCTTGGTAGCTTTTACCAGTATCCCTATGGTTGACATTTGAGAAAACAGGAGCTTTGGTTAAGAGTTGTGTTAACAGAGCCACCAATCCTATTGGTTTTCAAGTGTCATGGAAATGCTCTGATCTTCTCTTTCATAGGAAAAACTCTTACAGAGCTTGACCTGAGGCCCAAAGATTCTCATTTACCTTAACTGTCTTTAGACTGAGCCATGTATAATTCCTTATATTCTGCGTAAGATGCATGAAACTACATTACAAGTAGTCTAATTTAATTAAATCTTTGCTTAATTACATCCATTAGACCTGAACTGTCATATACAGCTTGAGGTTCTGCAATCTTTTCAGGGGGAAAAAACAAAACAAAACCAAAACATATAATGGGGTTTAAAACACTATGTTAAAATTATAATGCTTATGCATTGAAAGAGCTTTACTAACATTTATTTATAGCAGATAAGAGCTTGAAAGTTTCATTTACTTTGGTTTCATTCTGAAGCTGCATAGGATTAAAGTGGATCCCATCTATGCCACAAATCTCACTCATCTTCCTCTTGTGGAAGAGGATTTATGGGCTTTTAGTCTAATAAATGTCTTGAATTTGTTATAGCAACATATACTGTGCATACTGTAACACATACAGTAAAGTACACTGTGACGTATACTGTGGCCGCAGCGCGGTGTGGCACACTGCACACGATCTGCAGAGCCTTTGGAAGGAAGAGATCTGGGAGACAGCTGTCTGCCATCGCAGGGGACTGAATCAGAAACATATGCTTCCCAGTTATCATATTTCCTTTTAAATAACACCCTCAAATATTTACACACAACCCTTCATAAGCACATGCGCACACAAACCTTCCAAATACACTGGCAAATGATTTACTCAGTATTGTATATCTTCTGGAATACAAAATTCCAGCTGCATAAAACAGTTTAGCAGCAGTATATATTGAAAATTGGCTTCAAAGACTGAAGAAGTTAGTATGAGTTCAGTGAACTAAATCACACAGATTCATCTTTTTGCTGTACTATAGATTATTTTCCATTATACGAATCCTGCAGGCTTTTGAGTGTAAAGCAGTTATAGGCAGCTCTTCTGGGATGAGCCATTGTTTCCTTACCATTTCCATGATATTTGATGCCCATTTTCCCAGTAACTACAGACTAAAACTTTATAGTATACATCCACACAGTATTTTTTATTTTGCTATGATGATTATGAAGGTATACATAATTGCTTGCCTTCAGTCATAGCAACAGCCTATCAGAAGAAAATGCAAATGGGATTAATCCTCGTCTTACATAAAGATCTATTTCTAAAACATTATCTCCTCCTCCAGACATCCATGGGCTGTAGCCCCTAGGCAACATGAGAATCACTACAGTCTTCTCTTCTCAGAGCAAGTATTCTGAGAACTATGCTAGTTCTCCTTTCAGTTTGACTGACCACATGCAAGTCACTTTTTCTACACCCTAGTTACTTGGATTGCAAAACCTAGTTTAATAAAATCCACCTCTGTATGGTACCCAAAATGAAACCCAAACCTGAACTTCCAGTTGTACACTACATACCACTTCACTTCCTACTGCCTGCAAACAATTAACATTACAGTTATTGCTGTATTCACTTCTGCAGAGTTTCAATAAAGCAGCACACAGGTCTTAACATCCTTCAAAACACCTGATGGACAGCTTCAGGCTGGACTTTTTAAGTAGGACTAGATTATTTAATGCTTTATTCATCACATGCTAATCAACAGGAAAATACAGTTCCTGTTCATGAGCATGTTAATATACAAAAAGTACTGATTTTATAAAACTATTAATTATATACTTGAAAAACTGCTTAGATACATGAAAATTAAATAGATCTAATGAAGTGGAATGAAGTGTTAAGTTTAATTAAACAAATTTTAAAAACTGCAGAAAAGATGTTAAGTGATCTTTTAAAATGGAAATGGTATACTTAGTTCTACACTTCACATTAAAATTACAGCTGAGTGGGTGAAATACTCCCAAATGCACCATGGTAAATTCTGCAGGGCAAACGAAGTACACATCTACACATACAATTTCTTATAAAATTTTGCTCAGGTGAAAAAATTGTTTGTCTGCATTTTGTCTTTACTCTTAACAAACATCCTAAGAAAGATGTTTTCTCGGCACACTTTTTTTTCTACAAGCAATGAATTTTTACTGAATCTTACGGAGAATAACTTTTAAAATAATCAATTTCAGCATCTGTCCATCTCCTGTACACCTTAGTACAAGTGCTCTGCTTGCTCAGATACACACTATCACATCCGCACTCGTAAGATATTTCTTCTAAACTATCTTCAACCAAGGAAGCTTGCAGGAAGTGTCTGGTAAGCAATTCTGAACACACACGCACTTAAAAAAAGTCATCAACTACGGTGAAACTAGAATGAGGCTAGAAATGAGCATATTTATTAAGTTAATAATTGTTTTACAGTGCTTCTCCTTATCTTTCCTATTCTCCTTCAGGAATCTTTGCGTTTCCACAGAGAGTCCCCATGAAGGTTACCAGGCAGAGTGACCTACCTGCCTCCAGATGGGTACAAATAAGTCTTCTGCAGTGTTGCTAAGTAGCCCTGTAAATTTATAGCAACTTCCAGAGTTTTATGTTTGCTTTTTTTTTCCCTTCTTAAACTTTCAATTAAATATAAGAAATTAGCACCTCATAAAAAAAGTTACCTACCCACCACATTCACTGATGATGCAGAAGATGGCGGCTACACAAGGAAACCCCCTCACCAAAACACCAGTGCTTTGGGACTCTCCTGGTTCTGAGAGGGGTCCACAGTGCCACCTCACCTCTCCTGAGCCATTTGGGTTGGCAATGGTCAGCCCAGGGCCAGTTGGCTGCTATGCTCAAGGAAGCTTTTGCTGGCGGGTAAACACCCCTGCACGCCAGCCCATGCCCCTCACTGACAGGCCCCCTCAGGCGCCATGGGGCACAGGCTGCTGCCACCTCAGCAGGGTGGGAAGGCCTCATCTTCTCTCCACTTCTTGTTTCTTTTAAAGCCATCATTTGAAGACATGAAACATAGGCTTGACTTCCAGCCTACCTACCACTGCACCCCGGTTAAATAAACGGGGTTCAAAGCACCTGCTGCGAGACGAGAGCAGCCATTTCCTCGTGGCAGCTGCTGATGGGCACCGCACATTGCAAGCCCAGACCATGGTGCAGGGCAGAGGACAGGGCAGCCCCTTTTGGCGCCTTTTCCACGCTACCAATCAAGAGCTGCCTGCTCACCTCCAAGAGCCTGTGTGAAAACACCCAGCTGCTGGGGAACACCAGCCAGCCCCAGTGAGGGGACTGCACCCCAAAATATTGACAACAACACTGACAAGCAGCCTAAGGTGAGGTGAAACTTGGTCCAATACAGAGATCGTCCTAATGCAGTATCACCATACTGTGCTGCCGATTCTGGTGGGGGAAAACCAGTGAAGCAGCACTGGGGCAAGCAGGCTCTGCACACAGTGCTCCAAGTCACTGAAATCCTGGCACAGACTGCCTCAGACTAGATTTAAAGAACACCTTCCTTCCTCAGAACTTAACAAAACCCTCAAAATAAGGCACAGAAAACACTGTCCAGGTTCTCTGATTCCTCCTCATCACTCCCAATTGCAACCGCTTTAGAAAAAGAGAGAAAAAAGGTCCTTGCTGTAAAACCTAATGCCAGAAAAGCTTTCAAAAAGACTTAAAACAAGCATTTGTCTCTCTTCATAATGAGTTGAGCTCAGAAGTCACAGAAAGGTCGTATCACAAAGGGAGTGGCTCCTGAGGCGAAGGGAAGCCTTTATTACTTTAACTAACCTCCTTGAGGGCAATTTCACATACATAATACAAACTATTCAAACAATGTGCAGTGAAAGTAGGTAAATGATCACCTTGTATGTGCTCAGATTTTGATTAGCCATTTTATTTTGCTCTATTTTAAATCTGGCAGAGCTAATTCTTTAATCCAATATTTTTAATGTGCTCAGTTATATCAGAAAGATTAATTTTTTGTCACTGCAGCTGAATGGCATGGTAATTAGTAATAATCCTAATGATCAGAGCTTGCGAAATAAATTATTACTGAATAAGCAGAATTAAAGTTTTATATAGTCCTCTTATATCTGAAAGTAATGCTTGCATGTCTCTCCAAAGTGTTATATTTAACAGATAAAATTTGACTGGAGTGTGGCTGTTACATATATTGTGCAGAAATGGGAATGATTTGTAGTATGTGGTATGTATTATAAATGTACAGACTTTCTAAAAAGGCCTTATATTTTGTAGCACTCTCTTCCTGTTAGCAGGAAATCTTAAGAGTTCTTGCATTTAATAAAATCACCTTTAATGCACTTTTTTTTACCCCCTTGCCTGTACACCTAGGAGAGGACAAGAGAGGCTCTCTGCTTCATAGCATCTTTGCAGAGTGCTACATACCTTCTCACTTTTTGGTTCACAGGAAGAGTATTATCTGCTTTGTTTGCATGACAAACCATAGTCAAAATTGAGAGGAATAATCATGTTCAATGTTTTTGTGCCAGTAACTACGAGGTTTAATACCATCAGAGATGAATTATAGTACCTCCTGCGTACACAGCCCAGCCCATACAAGAACTACAAGCCCCTTCCAGTATTTTTTTCATGTATTTGGCTGAGAGAAACTGAGGAAGAGAACCAATCATCATCTGTATTTTAAAATATTTAGATTAATACAAATAGCCAATCCAGCTCTGAAAGAAGAAAATGCCCTCTGATTTTCAAGGCGAGCACATGGCAAGATCCCATCTGTCCAAGTACCTATGAACTTGAGCAATCCAGAAGTGTTTTCATGCTACTGCAGATGCCCTTCATGGGTTGTTACAAGAAAGGCAAACAATTTTTTCCTGATTTGCACTCTGTAAGCCCCTAAAACCATCAGTACCTAGTGAAAGGAACTTCCTGTCAAACACAATGGAGAGGGATTCTGAAAAAACAAAGAAAACCCCACCAAAATACACACAAACAGCAGCAGCAACTAAACCCCATCACCAAAACACCACAGGCAGAGAAAGAGGAGGAGATAGCCTAAATCAATCAGATATTACTATCATTAATCAAGGGCAAGATGCTTGAGCCAGAATCACTTGTTAGAAGGTCATAGAACATGTGCTTGAGCCAGAATCACTGTGTTAGAAGACGGTAATAGAAAAGGACAGAGGGAAACAATTGATTTTTAGGGAGTAAAAATGAAGAAGAAAACTCTGGAACAACATCTGGTAACACTGGCTTTTCTTCCATCACGAGACAATTCGGGAAAACCACACACCTCATCTGACACCAGGACAGAGGTATCCTCAGCGAAACACATGTCGAGGAGACAAGCAAACTCAAAGCCTCCATCCAGAGACTTTTCTCAACAGGCTTCTAATTCTGACCCTTTTAACTTGGGGCTTCCATTTCACTTTTTACTTAGAGCAATATCAACTACAACTTTACTTCAGCAACACAGATTTTCTGAAAGAAGATTCTCACAGGACTCCAAGAGGCAGGGCTATAAGAACAACAACAAAAAAAAACCCACACAAAAAAAACCCAAACACACACACAAAAAAAACCCACCACCACAAAACCCAAAACTAATCCTAGGCTTGTAATAAATTAAAAGATTTGACATCACTGGTGTGTCCCCTTTACAGTTTTGAAAGTATCTGAAGAGATTTTCTTCTTGGGAAGATCAAATGGAAAATAGGGTCCAAAGACCTTGGTCAGTATTCTATAGTGCTTGCCAAAGCCTCATTCCAGCTCGACTTTTGAAGTCACTAACCTGAGTGCTTACAACACTCAAGTGCAGCACAGATTTATAATATGTTTTTATTTAAAGAGAAGAAATAGCCTACAGTACCAGGCGTGAGATGATATACATCCTGTCTGTTCCGAATGAACTGCTGTAGCAGACATTAAAAAGGAAAGGTGAGTTTTAAAAATACAGCTCTAGAAAAAACACTTCTCCAGCTAAACCTATTTCATCCTCACTTATATCTTACTTTTAAGAAGGGAAGACAGAATGAATTAAATTGAAAGCCATGTATTAAGTCTTTAGAATTTTCACAGAAGTTTATTGAACAAAACTCCTACAAAGCTGCTTGCTTTTTTATCAACAGAAACCTATTTATAGGAGATGAATTCTAATAAACACAGATTGCAGTGCAAAGAAAAAAAGGTCAGCAGTGTATGCTCAAAGCTTTATTGATGTCTTGTCAATCAATCTTTTATTTTGTTGTTTAATTTTTTTTTAAAGAAAAAAATGCATGTAAGCACTTTTTCTCCTAATAGTGAATTTATTGAGCATTTCAACAAATCAGATCATAGATACAATAAGCAATGATAGCCGATTATCAACTTTGTGTTTTCAGGTCAGGTTGTAAATTGACCCTGTGTTCGCTTTGCTTCTTTCTGGGGAATAGCTAAGGCCCTTTTCAAATACAATAATTTCCAATAAACTTTTATTCCATGCGTTCGACATTCTAGAAGAGCAAGCTTAGTGAGGAAAAAAGCAACTCTGATGGACAAATATATACAGTCACATATATTGTCTCCTCGTAAACTAGTTAAAATAATAAAGCTGATGCTTAGATCTAAGAGTGGTGAAACCAAGGGATGCAAAACTTCAGAAAATGGCCTTTCCAACCATAGCATTTTTCTCCTGACAGGTAGTGTAATTTCTGGAGAGGTCAGTAAAAGACCTCGGCTCTGATCCTGCACAAGAAAGCTAGACCTGCCAAGTCCTCCTGCCTCTGGTTAAGTGGTGACCCCTTCTTTCCAAAGCAAACCAGCCAACCTTCTCCACCAGGCTGCAGTCCTTCAACAGTTTGTTTTCCCAACACCCCTTTCTATTTTGTAATTTTGAGAGCCAGTGATCAGTACCTGCACCTAGTAATTGAGACAGAAAGTACTTTGTTATTTGTCACTTATTCCTCCTGCAACCTCACCATTCTCTTCAATTTTTTTTTACCTGCAACTCCACTTTGTGGAGAAGTTAATTCTGAGGTGTCTAGTGTGACAGTGGATTCCCCTGCCTGAAGGGAATTTAGAGAAATACAGTGACAGACTGTTTTTCTCCCTCCCCTATACTTCACTTTGCATTCATCTGCCATCACGTTGTAGACTTCTTTAGTTAGGTCTTTTGTTCCTGTAAGCCCTTTCTTCCTAATATAAAAATTAACACCATGGAGACAGAAGAAAGCATTGGCATTGCCAGAGCCCTTCAGAAGCCCAGAAAAGGTGGAAAATATTTTTACTCCACAAGAAACATCCACTGCACAAAATCCTTCACAAATTATATAACACACCTGCAACTCTGTTGATCTCTCTCCCCATCTCCTCCATAATTCAGTGTGCTTACACAGCCTGAGAAGTAGCCTTGATAGCCTGCTTGCTAACTTGCTGCTGTATGGCAGCAGCCTAAGCAAGCATGTAAAGAGGAATCACACTACCAGATTTTGAGGGTAAAAAACAGAACAAAACAAAACAAAGCACCACTGCATTTTAAAGCATCATCACTTTTAGTATTGCAAGTTTAGAATGCACTGGAGACATCACCAGGAGCGTGCCTCAGCCTGAACAACCAAAGCAGTTAAATTACTTTGAGAGTGAATGCAAATGAGGTCACAGGAATGCTCGTTGATTGTTGTCATGAAGTTACCTTCTAAAGAGAGAAATGCCATCGCACACAGCAGTGCACATTGGTAGACCAACTAATACAGCACTTTGGAGCTACTGTCCAATTTGACATCACATACATCTTCATTTCACATTATGAGCATTTGTCTTTCCTCCTTAGTGTCTTACAAGATAATGCCATTTTATGAGGACCAATAGTTGGTTCTGAATAAATGCTGTCGTGGTTGGCATTAAAAAGTGACGAGGACAGTACATGGGACTGGGGTGGGGTTGTTTTCTTTTTCCATTTCATTTTATAAAAGAAGGGACTAGCTAACGTAGGCTAATGAGAGTTAGCTACATAATACTTTTTGAGAGATCAAACCCAAACTGATTGCAATCTCTTACTAGAATTTCATAAGGAGTTTTTAATTTCTGTAGATATGTTTGTAATTTACAGATCTTATCTAATTAAAATTAATCTAAAAGTATTTCTGGGAAGACTTGTTTTGCATTCCATTTTCACATTTTGCCATTAATGGCATTTGATTAGTAACTGAATACTTGTAGCTGTCTGACCGGATAGCACATTATTATTACTTTTTAAACAGAACTGGATTAGAACAATAAATAATGTAAATGCACATGACATTAGAACTTTTATTAAACTTTCACAACATTTTGACATATACCAGTGGCCATACAAAAATTCACAACAGATAATCAGACCCTGCAATGAGCAATAAATAAAATTTGAGTCTTCCCCAAAAAAACTCTTTAGGAATCTGCTTTTTATTATTCAGACAGCTCTGATTCTGTCTCTCATCACAGAACAGAAAGCTCTGTCCAGGAAGGAGTCCCTCTGGGACAGATCTTGATGTTGTTCTTTTTTTAGATAGTTCAGCTGATTTAAAAAAAAAAATGGCGCATCTTGCCTTAACAAGATGCTTAGAAAGTTTTCAAAAGAAAATGTCTCTGGAATTATAAACTGGGACTAGAGCTATTCCAGCACATCTCAGCATGATTAATCTCTTAGATGCAGGTGAATGTTTCCCTCACAAGAAAATGCCAAGATAAAAGGCTTCCTCAAGGAACTGTCGTCCCTCTTCGCTTTCTTTGTCTACTTTTCTACTATTTTGGGAAGAAGTACATTTCTGGAATAAATATATATATACACCCCATATTCCTTTAGGATTTAGAACAGTAAGGCTTTCATTTTGTGAAGCAACTTGATCGGGAAGATATCTGCTCTGGGAAAGAGTCTGCTCTTCGGAGTTCTGGGTTGTCACTACAGAAAATGTATAAAGTCAGACGTAAATTTAACCTTCCATTATTCACAGGGTGGAATTACATTTATTTTATAAAACTGATGCAGAAGCCACAAGTTGTTTTCTTCTTGCCAGATCCCTGTTACAGGATGTTCATTTCTTTTTGTTTTACAAAGCATAAAAGAATGTCATCACAGACTTCTATAGTATACAGATTTAAGCCTTCCCTTTTGAGAAGTAAATCAATACTGATCCAGAATGAAAAGAAAATAGCAGCTCTAAGAACAACAATGGCTCTCCACTTTGGGCCATTTATACCAAAATCATGACCGCACAGAAGTCAATGGCAAAAGTCCAAGAGACACTAGGATATAAAATTCACCATTCATACCTTATTCAAGCTGCCATGCGCTTAGTGAGCAGAGGGCTGTTCAGATTGATCAAATCTCAGGTTTCTGTCTGGCTGTATTTAGTTTAACAGTATGGCTGAAATATATAAATATCCACTCGCTCCAGAAATTTTACAAGAGAAAGTTTTTCTTTTGCTTATTTTCACACAGAGGATCACATAGAACAGATGAGGTGGGAAGGGACATTTGGAGATCACCTAGTCAAACCCCCCCTTCACGCTAGCAGGGTCAGCTGGAACAGGGTGCCCAGGTCCAGGTGAGCTTTCAATATCTCTGAGACTCCACAAAACTCCCCAAGCAACCTGTTCCAGTGTTCAGCCAGCCTCAAGGTGAAAAAGTCACTTTTTTAGTTCTGTTTATATAGAATTTCTTCCATTTAAATTTGTGCCCATTCCCTCTTGTCCTGTCACTGAGCACCACAGAGCAGAGCCTGCCTCCATCTTCTTTACTACCCCATTAGATATTCGTACACATTGATACTGTCCCCCTAAGACCTCTCTTCTCCACACTGAACAACCTCAATCACCCTTGCCAAGGTAGACACTCCTTAATCATCTCTGTGGCCCTTTGCTGAACTCACCCCATGTATGCCCATGTCAGTCTTATCCTGGGGAGTCCACAAGAAGACCTGAATAATTTTACTTTCTCCATCATAAAAAATGGGAAATGCAGATATGCAAATACCGAACTGTTCCTAGGGTGTGCAGACTCCTGAGCTTGTAGATCAGGATGGAGAACAGTACAACCTCCCCATAATCCAGGAAGAAGTAATGATCTGCTTCTGCACCTAGACACTCATAAGTCTATGGGGCTGGCTGACATTCACCCAAGGGTACTTAGGGAATTGGCAGAAGAGCCCACCAAGCCCCTTTCCATCAATTTTCAACAATCCTGGTCAAC
>VWZY01000350.1:73255-115144 GCA_013399075.1 Chloroceryle aenea | reverse complement strand
GTGCCCTTGTACTCGGCACTTGTGAGGCCTCATCTCAAATACTGTGTTCAGTTCTGGGCCCCTTATTATAGGGAAGACATTGAGAGACATGTCCAAAGGAGAGCTACCAAGCTCATGAGGGGTTTAGAGAACAAGCCGTATGAGGAGAGGCTGAGGGAGCTGGGTATGTTTAGTTTGGAGAAGAGGAGGCTGAGGGGGGACCTCATTGCCCTCTACAACTACCTGGAAGGAGGTTGTGGAGAGGTGGGTGTTGGCCTCTTCTCCTTGGTAACTACTGACAGAACCAGAGGAAATGGTCTGAAGTTGCAGCAGGGGAGGTTTAGATCAGATATTAGGAAGAAATTCTTTACAGAGGGAGTGGTGAGGTACTGGAACAGCCTTCCCAGGGAGGTGGTTGAGTCACCATCCCTGAAAGTATTTAAGAAATGGGTAGACCTGGTGCTTCAGTGGCAACACACTTTGTATTTTTGAAGTCATGTTTGATCAGGGTATTTAGGTGGGTTTTATTTAGGTTTTTTTCGTTATGGGTATGGTTGGACTTGGTGATCTAAGAGGTCCTTCCCAACCATGAATATTCGGTTATTCTATCAGTGAACTAAGCAAACATTCCATTATTATTCTTTTGTGCTTTATATAGGCTGACGGAAATGATACCGTGTAACAGAGAAATTGTATGAATGCAAACAGATTCCTTGCCTATGATAAAATATTTACTTGCCTCTGCCAACACAGCCGTTACTATATTTATCCTTCCAGCATCCCTTTGAGGTAAGGAATACTAATATACATATTGTACACATGGAAAACAGAAGGACATGGTGACCTACCTAATATCACACAGGAAGTATGTGGAAGACAAGGAATGTCTGAGCATGAGGCTAAGCGTTTTACAGCAGATGTGTGAGATATGAAGTAAAAGATTTAAATTATTAATGTAGAAGGCTTACAATGCTTCAGGCTTCATAAGAACGGATTTCCTAGGGTGCATGTTCTGGTTTCCTAGCATTTCACATGGCTTCCATGACAGAACACAAAACTTGTCTCCCTCCATATTTTCATTAAGACCATGGATGGTCTCAGAGTGAAAAACTGTTTTTTTTCATGTAAAATCTATTCAAGAACTATTGTTTTCTTCTCCATTGTCAGTTAGTTTAGGCACTTTCCTGTGTCTCCAACTGTTATAACCCAGATAGAAACCATAAGCCTGCAGCTTTTATTTTGCCATGCTAGAACATGTAAAACCCTTTTGCTCCTTCTCATAAAACAGGCTTTTCCATTGCCTTAATAATCGTTACGACCCTTTTCTACATCTGTTCCAGTTTTACTGAACATTCCTGTCCATGGGTGACCAACACTACACAATATTTCTGAGGTTGTACCACAGCCTCTGTAATAGCACTAGCATTTCCTCTCAAAATACCACTCCTAATGCATCTTAAGGTTGCACTGCCTTTTTCACTGCTGCATCATTTCTTAAAATAATTCTCTTTATAACTCACGATACAGAGAAATAGGAGCATGGAATCACTATAACTGAAATATGGTTGGTTTTTAAGGAATTTCTTTGAAGGAGAGAGAAGTGGACACATTTCATAGATTAACCGAGAAGTCTTTTTCAGCAGAGAAGCATATGGAGTTGTGAGAGAAAAGAAGCGATGGAAAGAGAGAATTGGTGGGTGTTACATACAAATGGAGCAGGAAGATGAGAGCATAGCAGTTATGATTTCTTACGTGCAACAGCAGGAGGATATAGGCTCCCTTTCCTGCTTGGAAGTTCTCTGAACTGCTCTACACAGAGGGTGGCTTGTCTGGCTCTCCTGATCTCCAAACAAAAGGGGCTGGTTGAGAGCGCGCTTTTTAGCCAGCTTACTCCGAGGAAATGGCAGACACTGATAAAGTGAAAACTTCAAGTCTACCTGTTTGAATAAGCATTATGCAGCAATAAGGAGCTGAATGAACCAGCTTCTCCATCCTTTTGGCTCAATATTCAGAAAGAACTACTACAGCTAGTAAGAGCAGACCTTTGCACTGTATTGTCAGGAAATAGAAAAATGGCACCATTTTGATAACATATAAAAATTGAGATGGTACCCTCCAAAGTATTATTAAATGCAAAACCTGGCTTTTCATACAGCTGCCACAGTCACAAAGCTGAGAAAAATTGAGAACTTGAATTCTCTGGAAAACTTGGGATTTTCCTTCCTCTAAATAAATACAAGGAATTTCTTGTGACAAAAAAACCCCAACCCCAAATATAAAAATGACATAATTCCATTATATGCTTTCCTCTGAATGTGAAATCAGTGTATTATCTTTCCCAGTACTAAAATATAAGTATCCTTTATATTGTATATGTATTAAATATACATCTGTAAACACAAAACAGTGCATTTAACAGTCTTGAAGAGAAATTAGAAGTCTGACTGAAAATTCATTTTGACTTTTTTTTATGTAAAGATTTCAGCAACATTGTCATGTTTCTATCAAACATCTTTCAGTTTAACTTCCTGGTTTTAAAACAAAAAGTTGTATTTTTTTTTTTTAAGCTCTAATTAATGGCAAATGTTTTTTTTCATAGGGAAAACCCAGAAATCCTTACTCAGTTAAAACACTTATTGATTGCATCCTCTGATGTTCAAAATTATTCATTGCTACACTATTCTCAGAAAAGAAGATAAAGTTGAAACAGGAGCAAACATGTACTGATTAATCATGCATCTTTTTATAAAGTATCACTTTTTCTTACACTGAGTACCTTCTGAAGAGTCACCACTGGATGAAGGAAACATCACTTTACTTGCTATATAGAGATTTCAGGTCAAGGAGAGACAAGACCATGTAAATGCGAGTGATTCTTAATGAATCCTTTACCCATAGATGTATTAAGGCAAAAATAACTATAAAGTGGATCACTCTATTAATTTTGAAACCAGCATCTGACTTATTTCAAACCCTGAAGAACAGTGGTGAGGAGATAGAGCATCTTTAGCCAGGGCAGTAATTATTTCCAGTTAGTTATCTTCAAGAGTCCATTTTGTTTGCTGATGTAAGAACAATTGCATGTGACCTGGAACGTGCCTGTCTCTGTCTGAACCATGACAGGACAGAGTACACCCACACTAACCTCCATTCCATTCCCTCTGGATGTATTTCACCTGAGCAACAGGAGTACAATTCTCACACTACTAGTAGATCATACTTGAGTAAATTTGAAGTCAGCGGACTAGAAATTGTTCCTATGGCTCAGGTAAGTGGCTGTCTGTCTGGTCTGAGGCTACCACTGTCTGGTTCAGAGGTGAAAAAACCCCACACATTATGCAGCTATGGAAAAACTTGTATACAGGGAAAATCTTTTTACACACCTCACCAGTTAGAAACTGCTTTTGCTAGACAGACAGTGTCCTTCACGCCTTAAGTCCACATATTATTTTACATCCTTATCTTTTTCTATACATACTCTTGCATCTGGCTAAATGTGTACTCCAAAATTTTCTGTGACCTCTTTCCTCCTTAAGAGTCTATAAACCAAAATCACCTATGAATATAAAGACACCTTATTCACCAAATAAAACCCCCCAACTTCAACGCATCCTTGGCTAGTTTTCGACAGGAACACCCTGTCAGTTAAATCAATATATACACATACACTATTATTTCCACGGAACCTCTGTAGGTTACTATTTCTTAATTCTGTTTACAAACTTCATGTCTAATTCTAAGTCTCTTGCTTTCTACAAAATCTTGTGCTACTGAGTTTTCTAGGTTATGTGATTTCTGAACAGTTCCTAAGAACATGAATCAATTCACTTCTGACTTCACCGCACACTCTGTACCTGAACTTCCTAACCTTGGTTTGTCCAATTTTTTCTCCATTTTAAAATTTTTACAGTGCAATCAAAGAACTTTACAGAAATAATGCAAATATTCCATGTTGCTAATGGGTCTATTTACACTGGTGATCTCTTCTTTGCAATACATGCGTAATATATATGATAATACCAAACCTTGTGATGCAGAGTGTTTCTTTTTTTTCCCTCTCAAAATGCATACTAATTACTACAGCAAAATTGAATTTGCCTGTGCATACTTTAGGTGTAACCATGCAGTTCGTAAGGAGTGAAGCAGAGGGAATCAGTTGTGCAACCAAGAAGGAAATACATATTTAAAATCATGAGCAAGATTTTAATTAGTCTGAGAAATAACTTTGTTAATTTCTGCTTTAAGATTAATTAATTCTAAAAGATACTAAGCTGCTTTCCATGCTTAATTAGGGGCTCAACTTAACTGAAAACCTCCTGAAACACCAGTAAAATATAAACTATTTTCTAGGATGTCACAGCATCTTTACCAGAAAAGTGTTATTACTTGGAAACCTTATGGCATGCAGCAGAAAATTATTGTATTCTTGTATTACAATTTTGTTAATAGATAAATTGTCCAAATCACCACAAAAGACTTGGGAACAATTTAAAGTGTACCATAAAAATTGATGAATGTGGCAGAAACACCATTTATATGAAAAAAGACATTAAATGTGAAAGAATTTTAAATTAAGAGAGTCTTGAAATTGGAAAGTAACTGTATCAATTTTGACCAAATGATTCAAATATTCCTTCATCAACATAACTAGTTTGGGGTTTAATTCCCATGAAAACCTGCTATAAAAAGGAAACAGCAGAGAATTTTCTTGTCAATGCATTAACAGTCAATGGCAAAAAGAGTAACCATCAAAAAAGCCAACTGCAGCTGGGGAAAAGCAAAAGAAATGAGAACTCAGAGTAAAAGCATGGGAGGGACTGTAAAATTGCTACACAAGTAGCTAAGATTGTATCAGTACTTCCCTTATAAAATTCTATTTTTAAAGAATTTATATTACTTGACTGTTAAAATGTTTTTAGGCAGAAACAAGGGCACACTGTGCATGGGTAAATTTTTAAATTAAAAATGGCCTCCAAAATTGCTCCAGCAATTTTCTGCACACAATTGTTACCATGTGAAAAGATCTACATTTAGTCATGAAACCATCATACTTTAAAAAAAAAAAAAAAGGCATTTACCAACTCAGCATTCAATCTTTAGCAGTAGTTCAGTCACCAGTAGAGAGTCAGTTATTTCTGCTGCAGATACAGGCACTAGCACCAGAACTCCACATGAGAGCAATACCAGACAGTGAGTGTTGATAGATTTGCCCCTGCATTTGCATACAAATACATGGCAAGTTTGAAAGTGCAGTTTTTGGAGTAAATTTTAAATCAACCAAGGGATTATTTAATAGATTCTCAAACCAGAAACCGTGTTCTTTCCTAACATGCAGCTGTGTCCCTAGGTAAATACACCAAAAGAAGCAGAAAAGAAGGAGGCTTTAGGTTTTTAATATATTTTTCAAATATTCATTTTTATTCCCTAAGCAAATAAATGTGAACTAAATCATATCAGCTGACTCTCTCTAAATTCATTGTTTTGTCCTTACATTTCCAGCTCTTCTACTTTTTTAATCAGCTGGTTTTTTGGGAAGATAGACTCAATGTTACAAACCATTGTAAGTGTATTAATAGAGGCAATGTAATTACAAAAATGTCATCACTTTTAAGCAAGATAAACTGTTCTCTTAATCCTAAACATCAAAGCCATAATCTACATTTTGTTAAACCAGAGAGTCTTTTTAAAAACAGCATGACACTAGGAATCCATGTCAATAGATTACAAAGCAAAACAGAGAGAAGTTGCCAAACTGTTTCTAGTTTCAGTGGGGGAAACACATGCATTAAGGGCAGGCATTTTTCATTTCCCCAAATCCTCAGTCTCCATGCAAGACAGGTAAATACATTCACTGGAAGTGCCAGATCAGTTACTGATCTTGCTCAGCAATATGTCTCTAACAGTGACAGAACAAGACTCTCTGGAATAAAACACAAGAAATCTCAATACAGGAAATTGTACGTTCCTCCTGAAGAGAGTTCCCTACAACTGCTCAACACCGTTGTTTCTGTGCGTTGATGTGTGTATACACACAACTCATCTTAAAAATTACTAATTTTCAGCTGTTTTTTTCCAGAATGTGAATTTCTCTTGAAATATTCACCCTCCCACAGGCATGGGAATAAAAAGCACCAATTTTTTCATATTTTGGAGTTTGGACACCAGTTGAGCTACTCTGCATGCACATGGCTTGAGCACAACCTACAGATGCGGAACCTTTGCGCTCTTAAAAGAGAATCAGTTTTAGTTTAGAGAGATGGAGGCCTCCTGTATTATTACCCACCATGTGGTACTTCAAACCACTCTGAGTCAGGCCTGAAGGCTCATAGCAGCCAGGGCTGTAGGCACACAGATGAAAAGACAATGCTGGCCAAAGACTCATTATGATGCAAAGCTATTTGCTATTTGGAATTGAAATAGGGCTCTTCATGACAAGCCTGAAAGCAATACTAGTTCACTCATGCCTCAGCCATTTATAAAGGTCGAAATTCACATTTTTAGAGGTGTTTTCTCCCATTGCTTTAAAATGTAACTAGTCCTCATCTATGTCAACAACTGAGCCAACTATACCACTGCAGCCACCAAGCCTTTCTCTATGCACTTATTTACTAACATGACCATTTAAATGATATTACTATACACCACTCCTAGGAAGTTAAAAAGTCAGAGGCACGTGTTAATAAATAAATAAAAATCAAAAAACCACACACAAGATCAGCTGTGAGGAAACTAACACAAAGCTAAGTCACCTCTGACACAAACTATGCTGTCTCTGCCCTCTCATCTCATACTATTAATATAGCTCATTGTCCATCCACTTCCTGGATTGGCAGAGAACTACTTACTAGATGTAACACCCTGCTTCAAAGACCTCACATTGACTGTATACTTCAGCCCATCCTTAAACCAACGCAACACTTAAATTATTTGCTGAAAGGAGATGGCTGTTGCTTATATAACTCAGTGGCTGAGTAGCCAGCTGATTTTAGCAGCTGCACAAAAATCAGTGTTCAGATCAGCTCACTGTAAGCAGACAGATGGCTTCTTTCCAAACGATACTCGTACAGAATGGCAAAAGTTAAGCAGTTCTGAAAATGTTTTTTCCTACAGCTTCCCTGTGAAGAACGCTTAGAAGAGATTTCTTTCTAACCTAGCCATCTAGGGCTGTTGCAGAAACTGGGCTCCTTTCAGTTCTTTTTGTATGACAAAACATTGAAACAGTTGGACCCAAAGTTTCACAACTATACTTTTAGATGACAATAATGGACATATGCACAAGTCATTTAAAACTAATACAAAGTCCAATATAATTTTATAGCCATAGATTAACTATCCACGGGAGGTAGACTTGGCAGGCCCAGTGGCATGTTCCCTACTTTATACATATTGCTAGTTCTTCTCTTCCAGGAAATATTGAAGCTGGGAAGAGACTTTTGGTTCACTGTTTAAACTGGTTCTCTTTTCTTGACTTGGAGATATCAATAAGGTGGAAATATTTTTGAGGAGTGTCTTATAATTCAAAACACTAGCCTACCTTCATTTCTAGTGTGTCAGTACTCTTTGTGGTTTTTTTTCATGCTGTATTATAGTCAGACTATGCAATTTTTTAATTATTAATAAAGTAATCATGCTTACAAAGCCAAATATTGAAACTTTGGCTATACCAGGGTAATTCTTTACAACACAGAGGCAATGCTGTGGTTCAGCAAGCAACTGCATTTGGCTCAGGAAGGACAGGAACGACTTTCTGAGCCATAGTATTTTCCTAAAATACAAGTGCTGAGTGCTCAGCTCAGAGAGTGGGCCAATAAAACAAGCCTTCTCCCACAGGGTACATGGAGTCCTATTATTCGGTGGGACTACTCCCATGTATAAATGTTTGCAGAATAAACAGTACAATTTGTGTTTAAGTACCAGATGGTAAGACCCATCACATCCAGAAACACCTGAGCTCAACATACAAAAAAGACTTTCTAACCTGTACAGGTGTCTTTCTCTGAACCAGGGGAACACAAACTGGGCAGTGCCTTTTGTATACACATGCAGTGCAAGCACTCTCTTCTCAAAATTCCAACTCGTAGTCTGAAAGAACCAAATCTCAAACTCTGTGCTTTCTACTAAAGTCACAGTTCTTTCCATCCATCTATCTATCCATTCATCTCCGCAGTTGGAGCACTAGAACTGGCAATATAGGATGCTATAGCCTTAAATCCTGACTCATTACTGTACCATCCAGTATTCACCTCAATGTTATGAAGTGCTGAAGTACTGAGAAGATTCTTGCTCTCTTGTAAATATTTAAGATGTCACATGATGACATGATTTTGGGATGACATCTCTTAATAAAATTCTCCCCTTCCTCAGTAAAAATCCAGCCCATAAGGCTACCCCACCTTCAGTAGCTAAGTCTATAAGTACTTCCAGTTAATAATGAATTATAAGAGTTGGGATGAATTTATCAAAATTCTACTCATTTAATTATACACAGATATTGCATCTTTCACCACCAAAAAACAGTTTTGAAAAATTCCTACTACATATAAATTTACATCTGTCCATTAAATTACTGTGAACATTCAGACTTCCTCTGTAAGAAATACACATGGCACTCCCTGTTTTAAAGACAATTACTCAGCCTATAGGCCTCCTGCCTTAATTGCTGTTCGTATTTTCACATACTTCAGCTAATTTTTCTTTCCAGTGATGTCACTGTAATTATTTCTATTCATCTGGGATGTTTTACATTATTTATTCAGTTAGATAGCTGTGTTAGATTTGAATTACTTGGCCATTTTTAGAACACAATCCCCTGTAAAATTTAGCTTCCTGCTTTCAGGGTGGTTACCAGCCAGCCATCGTGGTATTGTTCTAGGGTAGGTCACAATCATTTTGCATTTCTATATCCTACTGACTTCACTACATTGCAACATCAGACCTATGTTTTCTCCAAGCACACTGGTTCACATCACCTCTTCCTCAGTAGGTCAGACAGCAATCACTGTTTCAGCAGAGGCACTGTGATTGAAACCACTGGCATCATTCTTGTATCGAGCGTCTCTGCTCAGAGCCATATAGTTATTCATTGATCAAAAGGAGTCCCCTAACCAAAATTCTAAGCAGCACTTTTACCTGTGCTTAAGTCTTGTGGCAGTTTCATATGTTCAAAACTTCTGTGTTTTCCTGGACTGCAGTACTTGCCAGACATCCTGAAGTCCAAAAGACTTGCTCTAAACTGGAAGTACCAGAAAGCCTGCCCATACATTTCAAGGGATCAGTATCAGCATGCCATGAAGTAATAAAAGATGAAACCTCGGGGTTTGCTGCTTTTCTGAAGCATCTAGCAAATCATTATCATCAATAATTGCCAATAATAATTGGCAGAAGGCTCTCTTTTACTGCCTCTATTCTTGCTCCAAAATGTTGGACTTGGGTTGTTTTGTTGTTTTTCTTTTTGTTTGATTGTTTTGGTGTTTTGTTTTGGGTTTTTTTGTGTTTGTTTTTTGTTTTGGTTTTAAGGCTGGGTGAACAGAGCAGAACATTTTGGTAACATTTTGAAAACTCTCTTTTTCTTCTAAAGGGACAAAGACCTTTCCCCAAGGGCACCAGCAGAAAACAGCAAAACTCTACCTAAGTTAATAAGTAAGAGCAAAACAACTAAAACCTTGGGATTTACCACTTTTTCCAATTGTGATTTTCCAGAGTCCCTGTTCATCAGTATTTATTATTTACCTTTTAGCTTCACAGCATTTCCTTTCCACTTGGGATATAGGTTATTGCTTTGCAAATTGTATATTAATATTGCTTACCTACAAATACTTTACGTACGATCCCAGGGGCAGTGTTGTATGCATTTTAATGAATGTTTGAACTTTTAAAATTCAGTAGCATTTATTTCAACCAGAGCTAAAAGACAAACTTGAATTCCAAGTTTAGTGATCAATTTACATCAGTGTCTCTTTAAGTAGAAGTTGGGCAGAATTCGCTCCTATGCAGAAGACTTGCATTAAGCTTGTGTTCCATTTAAAATCTCCCACCAGTGGAACTCATATGCTTGAAAATGCTCATTCTGACACATGGCATGAAGAAAAAAATATTAGCTTTAGCTAGGGAGGAGCAAAACAAATTGTATTTAAGATACAAATGTCTGCTTAGAAAATTTGGGACTGTTACAACTTTTGAGGAAACCTGGCAGGCTAGTTTATAAAACAAGCAGTTGTTCCCTCTTTGGATCTTAGTGAGATGTCATGAGAGAATTAGAAGAGCTAAAGTATTCTCAGATGTTTGCAGTGATCATTCCCCAGTTGAGCGTTAGGAAAATCCAATGTGTAAAATTTCCCATAAACAAAAGGATTTTAAAGAACTCAATTCTGGGATGTTCTTGGCTGAGATTGTTGGAACAAATAGGAATAGGTTTATGAACATAAATAGCTGATGTGGATTGTCCTCGGGAATATTTGCTCTAATAAGCCAAAGATAAACAAAAGTAAAAGAAAACACATTACAAAGAGTGGCAGCGGCAGAGCTGGGAAACCTGGAGCTGGGACCACTGGTGCATTTTCACTCATCTTGTTACAACTCACCGTGGTAGAACGTGGTATAAAACCTGACGCCAGACACTAATCCCAGAACCAAACCACAGTTTGAATGCTCCCACACAAGTTGTATAAAAGTGCAGATTAACCTCCCATCTTCTCACACAAATCGTCTTGCTGGCCTCACCCCACATCCTTCATTCAGCAGTAACTAAAGGCATGGGTGACAAAGGGCCTTTTACAGAGACAACTTTCTCCACTTTCAGCTAGTCACAAAAAACAGCTGAACCTTTTTTCTTTCACAACAAATTTTGTAGATAGATATTCAAATTCCAGGCAAGTGCGTCTATGAGATGATAGCAAAGTTTCAGAGGTACAAGTGTGAGCGGCAGTGAAGTGTAGAAGGGACAAAGTCCAAACTTTAGGAAAAAAGAAGAGAGAGTTTCTTACCTTTCTGTCATGAACAGCAATAGGTTCCAGGTTTCATTTGTCTCTCTTCTCAGAAACCTAGGAAAATGAAACCACACTGGCTGAGTGTTCAATCCTTTCATCTTTGCCAGTGAATGAAAAAGCATAACATCACTGGAGGGACAGAGGAGTGAAGGGTAAAAAATACATTAAGTGAACAGCTGTTTTTAACCCAGGTATAGTAATAACTGTACTTGTGAATAATGATTGGACTAATGAGTTGTTGGTTAGGAAATTGGTCCTTCTTGACCAAAACCTCTACCACTGTCTCCTTTAATCTAGAAGGTTTTTAATCTCCTAACTTCGACCATTAGATTTTAGCTCAATTGCAACACAGTGACCACAGTTAGGAACTGGATTACAAAAATATTCCTGCTTCATTACAAGCATATCGTGTCATCAGATTTCTATCTTTTTTTTTTCCCTAAATATAAAATATCCCCAAATAAGCAACACAAAAGACAATTGGAAGGTGGTTTAGACCTCTCTTTCTACCACTAAGAACGTTCCTTTCCTTCTAACCATTTTCTCTCCGGAAGGAGTTTCTCACACCTTTGGGCTTTAGCTGTCAGGGCTTTCTGCATTTGAGAAAGGATGTGTGCCTGTGCCTGCACAAGGCCTTTCAGTTGGAAACTATCACAAAAATACTACTTTTTAAAAAGGCTTTTTTCTAAAGCAGCAAACTGAAACCACTTCAAATCAGCTGCAATCACAGCTAAGGCTACAAAAGGTCAGTGCAAGGCAGCGTAGGAAGTTCCTCAGCTAGGATTAATTACTGACCATCAGCCTGCTTTAAACCATAATCTCTTTCTACTACTGTCTTGGGGGTTCTCCTTTACACAGCCGTTTAATCTCCGGGTTCAGACATCAGAGCACAGATGAGTGCTATACAGCTGTCTCTAAATCACTCCTTCAGTGTGCTCAGCATGTGAACAGCTATATACAAAACACACTAACACAGGCCTTGTATTTAGCTCAGTTTATTCTCTCAGTTTTCTCCCTCCAGATGACCCAATGCTCAGGATCCCTCCTGCCAGGAATGGCCTGAGTTCACAAACAAGCATGCCACAAGGCAGTGTAGCAAGACCTACATTATTATTACGCCTGCCTAACATGCCAGCACACGAAGCAAGCTTCTTCAAAGCATCTGTTGTACTGAGCCAACTACTCAACCACAGCAGCAATGAGTACCTACTCAGAAGAGAAATCCTTTGCATCATGGCAGACCCTGTACCAGACCCAGAAACAGCTATAAAAGCAGGCAAAATGGGAACCAGAGGTTGTGTTCCTCCTGCCAAGAAGTAACTTGGTGGATCAACATGTCCCAAGGTCATTGAGCTTTTATGGACAAACCAGCCTGCCTTTATGAGATCTTGCTAGCTGAATACTGTATGCAAGGAAACCAAACAAAGAATCTTAAAATAACTTAGGCCAAAAGAGACCTCTGGGGTCATCTTGTCCAACCCAGGCTCAAAACTGGGCTGATGTGAATCAGGTCTGGGCCACCTAGTAATCAGCTGTGTTAGAGACATGGACACCAGGCACCACAGGTACACATATGCCCAACAATAATTTGGATCAAACTGGCTACTACACCTATAATGAGATGATAAACAGTGGGGAGGAGAAAGAAGAAACTACAGAGAGAAGTTTCACATCCACAGCCAAATTCAGACCCGTGCTTCCTTCTAAGCACAGCAGAAAGACATAACGTGGGTTCAGTGCATCAAACGCTATTAAAAATCCACACACCTTAGAAACTCGGTGAGGTCTGTTTATATATTATACACTTCGGCCTTGCTGAGATGTGTTTACTCCACCAGAGTCTAGCAGATATGAAGGTAGAAAAGGCGGCATCTGTAAATGTCCCACATTTAAAAACATCCAGCTGGAGCCTATTTACAGTGCTCAAAACATCAGAGCATTTGCTATGTCACATTCCAGCATGGGACCAAAACACCATATTTGGCAGAGCTTGGGTTAGCAATCGGTGTTTTCATTTACTTAGCTTTATCTGAAACTTAGGAAACATCACTTCCAGTGAGGGATCTCCTTTCACAAACTTCGTATGTTGGCTGGAAAGGTAAGACAACAAAAAACGAACCTCTCCAGCCTCTACTACTTTCTTCCTTCTTACCCACTCTCTTCAGCCTCAGCTGAAGAAGCAGAATTTCCTGCTCACCTCTCTAACTGTAGCAAAATGAGCATTCAGTTAAATGATTTGGTAACACTGTTTTCAAATAGGTTAGCCAAAAAGTTCTATCTGCAAGTTTTTATCTTTTCTCCCTAAAAAGCAGTTCCACAACTTCACCAAAGATAGAACAAGGCAAAGATGCGGAACATATGGATATTAAAGGAAATGATTTCTCTAGCAATGACCGCATGAGAACTCTTAGAATTTCCTTCCGCAGCTCATGACTTTTTAGTGGTTTGGATGACCTTGATAGAAAAAGCAAATATTAAGGATGTGATCTGAATTTTCTGACATACACAGTAAATTCCAGGCAATTCCTTCCGTTTACCATAGTGTCAATAGCACACTTCAGCAAGTACCCATTTATTCAGGCTAACTAGCAGCAGCATATACAAGTACCTGGAGATGAGGTAAGAATTTCTTAGACAAACATCTTTCTTCAATGTGCAAAAACCTTGTCATCATCACAGAGACAAATAATAAATAACCATTAATTTTATTAGATAAACCTGTCAGGGGTCCTTAGATGACTCCTTTATAAAAAATCAGTAAGATTTAAGAGTTTTGAAAGGGGTTTTGCCCAGTGAGGCGAAGAAATACACGATGCAGAGGTGGCAAGGGTCAGATCCAAACATTTTTGTGATGTCTGTTGTCAATAAGCCTGTACACCAATAGCCAGTTTTAAGCTTTATTCAAGGACAAAATAATAGCAAAGCTCTGACAGCACAGACACAGCTTGTGCTAAGGGTGCCTGAAGCCTGAAAGAAGGCTAAGTGGTAAAAACTATATAGAAATATATTCTTCAGATGGAAACAAAACATGTAGAAATACTGTCAAGTGACATCCCACTTCAGGAGGGCTCACAGGCCTGAGATAACAAAGCAGATATATTTCTACTAGTTTTATAAAAAGTCACCAAACCATCTGTCACCAAACCCTCAAGCCACAGGCCATCACTTCCTGCACTAGCTTGCGTTGAATAAGCATATCCACAGAAAAAGAAATCTTTATCCAGTTTCAGCAGGGCATGCTTTCAGCAAGTTGCCACACCTCTGGCTGGACCACTCCAGAAACCAATGACAGCTGAACACTTGGCTCCTCTCCAGTCTGCCTGTGCCAGCTTCCAGCCTTTGGCTCCTCTCTGTTTCACCTGCCAGGACTACGAAGTCCAGCAGATTACAAAGGGTCCCCCTGTACTGATAGCTGCTCCCACATGAGGATGGTGTTTTACTCATGCTCTTCCATGAAGCCCATTCAGCCCAGTTACCACTGTAAACCCACCCTTCCTGAATGCAGTGCGGCAGAGATACAAGTCAAAGTGCCAGTATTTGAACATGCTCACCAAAAACAGGACACTTCAATCTCAAACTACCAACCATTTCACACACCAAAAAAAACCCCAAACAATCTTCCTGTCCATAAAAATACAGGAACTTTCATTTAGCAAAACTGACACATAACTTTCACTTGTTTCTTTCTCTGTTTGTTTTTTTTTTTTACAAAAATACCCAATATTTTGTGCTCTAAGGAAACCTGATTACAGGAAATCCTGCATCTCTGATTCCTTGTTACCACTTAAATTTAATGTTGTTGCCCTGACCTTTTTCCTTATGTAAGCTAATTAAATGCTTTTAATAACAATGATAATTCTGTGACAGATAAGAAAAGTGTTTTCTGAAGGAGATTCTCCCTCATTGGATCTATATATACTGTGCATTGCATGAGCATTTTCTCCCTCTGTAATAGAGAGCCAGAAAATCATCTGTCGGGATGATGGATGATGAAGTCTGCTACTTAGGCCTCAGGGCCTGGCCCTCCTGCTATACTTGACTTAGCCTTCAGTAGGCACTAAGTGCTCTGTCAGATTCATGCCAAGGGAAAAGCATATGCCTGTAACTCCCAAAAGTGTGGGAACCAGAATAAACAGAGACATTTTTAACGTTACCACACATTTTAAATCTGCTGTGTCACTTTCCTGTAAGCATTGTCTGTATTTCTGTAATATATACAGTCATTGTGGGTTTGTGGCTCTGTCCATCACTGCTGTTCTTTGTTGTATGCTAACCAAGAAAACAAATGAAAAATAAAAGGAATGCACAGAATACATGACCATTTGGCTGACTGTAACACTCTGCTTGCAAAGCGGAGATGAGTTCTTGGGGTTTTCTTCTTTTACGTGCCCCTGAGAACGCTTTTGTTGGTTTGCTGCAAGAAGGCTTTTCTCACCTCACACAGCTCTATTAATTCAGGGTTTTTTTAGAGTCCCCTTGCATGTCGTATCAAAAAATAACACAGTTATATTACCACACGGCTATTGTTAAAAGCTATCCGCCACTCTTCTTTCCACCCCAAAAATTCCATCAGTCATTGAATTATGCTACTTGGCTTGGATGGACTGCAGCAGGCCTCTCAAATCTCAAGCATTTCTATTATGAGCCCCAGGTCCTGCAGGTCCAAGGTAAAATAATGGGTTGACATTATGCCAATCATAAGCATGGTTTTCTAATGCATATTTTTATCACATATAGCTTAACTACTGATAATAATAATACTTTAAAAATAATTTTCTTGAGACAATGACATCCACAATGAAATTTCCATTCTTCAGAATTTCCTCAGTGATGAATATTGCTGTGTAACCTCCTCTTTCAGCACTGCCACAGAAGATAAAACATTTATATCAGAGCAAGTATTAAAAGGCTTGATTCCTTGTTTAGGAAAGGCTGAGAGAAAATGCCAGAAAAAAATGAGTATCAGTTCAAATTACACAAGAACTTGAGGCTTTTTTTTTCCCCCCCTTCTCCAGTGCAGGTACTATCTTTACCCACAGAGATCAGTATTCAAGCTTCATGAAAAACTTCTCAAGATTAGATGTCCCTTGAGTTCAAAGGGATATTGCCCAGCTCTGAGTTACCACTGGATAATTTCCAAGGAAGGGCTTTACCAGCATTTTACTCCTTTCTTATATCTTGTCAGAACTAGAAGAATTCACAAAGGCCTGACAGGCCCTAAAGAGCAGCTGCATTGCCATTTTTTTGATCAGTCACATTAATCCTTACAGGTACCAGCAGCATTCCTGCAACACCAAAAATTTACATAGCAAGGCAAGTACTAGAAGCCACTGAAAAGAAGGGATATTTTTAGGCTAGTTACTGTCACAGCTCATGCAAATTCCAAATTTCATTGGCTTTGACATGAATATTTATCAGAGCATGATGCCCATTCCCGAAGACTAGGTTTCCCTAGCCATATAAGGATTGCCATTTACAAATCTTACACTGAAAAGTGACCTCATTTCAGGTTATTAGATGAGGATCCACTACTCCACAGTGTTACTGGGCATTTCTTTTCTACAATACGCATTAATACAAGAAGGTATCCAAAGGTCCATTCATCTTGCTTTACAGCTGGGTTTTAGCTGACAGCTATAAGCCTAACTTGTCTTTTATATCAATGTGTCCATCCCAGCACCACTCCAGGCTTCCCTACAAAATATACCCATCATTCAACAGCTGCAGAACAGTTTAACGCTCTTATCTACTCACTTGAGATCCCTCAGGGCAAACTGTTCCCTGAGATGATCTTTACCCTTCTCTTGAATCTAATGCACTGAGACCTAAAAAGGCATTATGACCAGAGACTGGTGTGACTACAGTAATAATTACCAGTTCAGCAAATAAGCCTCTCGTTGCGAGCACAGCTAGGGCTATATACAAGCCAAGAAGAACATAGAATCATTGTGTCAGCAATTCTCAAAGACTATTTTAAATGCTATCAAGTTTAATATAACTTTTACAACAGAGTACAGAGTGTACTTTTTATGTTCCTTTGAAATTGATGGAACAAGCCAATTTTTCCAGGTTTGTAGGCATAACATTTATTAAATTATAATAGGAAAACAGCTATTTAAAACCATGAAATGAAAAACTACAATATACATTTAAAAGGTCAACAACTGCATGAGTTTCCTTATTATATATTTCAGCTGAGAGGTACTGAGAGACAGAAGAGTTCTGGCACCGTACACGTACGGCTGCACACCGTCACCATTCCCTGCTCGGACTCAGACAAGGAACTACATACTGTTACAGGATGGCCCTGATGCACCTGAACTCTGACTCTCACAGAACTGCCTGTTCACCTATTAAGCTGGTGACCTACACCCTTTAAGTAACTTACACTATATGTATTACATATGGATAGAGCTTTTGTAGCTGCAATAGCAAGGTCAGACTGAAATACAGTGACTTTACTCCGCCTCTATGCTCTACTTTGTCTAGAACTTCCACTAAATCAGTTTTACCACATCCACCCAATTTCTTCACTGCAAATGTTGATGCTTAATACATCCTCTTCAAGGGAAAAACAACAGAGATGATCAACAAAGAAAAATCAAGGAGAAAAAATCCAGATCAAATGGAAACATCTTCCCTGAGAAACTGGAAAGAAATGTGATCTAGGTTTTGGCTTTCAAAAGTAATTTATAGTGTTTCAGCATCAAAATATTTTTATTTCTTCCTAAATATATTTAAAATCAAACCAGAGCTACAAGGAAAATAATAAATATTGCTGTCTTTTTTTTTTTACGTGCTGTTTCAGTGGGGGTCATTCCATATTCTAGTCTCTTCACTTAAACTGAGTAGTCATGCTCAGAGCAATCTCCCTGGACTCATACACAACCATACATAGGACATGGACAAGAGCACAGCATCAAGCCTATTTTGCAAACACCTCATTTGATAATAATTGCAACCATTTTTCCAAATTCATAATGTAAAACCCAATGCACCCTGAAATATATACCTCATGAGGTAGACCTGCCTAAGTCTCATAGACCTCAGAAATCTTCATTAATATTTCCTTCTAATCTGTGGATGCACACATATATATTGTGTATGGAGCCTGATATAAATCCATTGACATCTATGGAACGCTTCAACAGAAAGTAATTTGGATCAGAATGGGCAACCTCATACCTTTAGGCTACTAATCAACTTCCAAGCATTAAATTCAGCTGGCTTCAACAATATATAAAAATAGAGAGCGCACTCTTACACTGTTCATCAAATATGTAAAATATACCCCAGAAACACTATCACAAGCCACAAATCCAGGTGTTTCATGATGAACGTTGTAAAATTGGCACAACTTGGAAAAGCACTGCTGCGATTAGGATACAATTATCTTCTGTAAGAAATCCATTTCAGGGTTAGAATTCTTTGCTGCTAGTGACAGGAACAGACTTTTATTATTTTCCACTCGCCTTAATTCTGCAAAGTCTGTGCAGCTATAAAAGAGTGATTTGGATTCTAGTCTGGCTCAGAGTTCTAAACAATTTTTTAGTAACTGATTGAATAACAGTGATTTGTGAGAAACCTAGCTTTAATTTTGGACCTCAGACTAAAGGAATAGATCTGGCTGCAAACACACCTATTATTTATTACTGGATATATACAAGAGGAAAGTACCTGGAAGAAACAGGGACACCAGAGATATCTGTAAGTTAGAGAGACAGTCTGCACTGATATTTTCTCTCTCAAGCATTTCATCACATCACAAAGACACCATAATATCAGAAAATAATTCTACCCGTGTATGGATGCAACAAGACTTGAATGCACAGGTTATCTGATGAACTAACTTGTATGCTGCACATAGCCATCCACAGAAACACACATGTATACCATATGGATACTTTTATTTTCAGATCACAGCCTATTACTGGTTGAATACAATTGAAAGATTGCACAAGAGCCATATTGTCAAAATTGGCTCAAGGGAAGCAGAGATGTGGCTATGGATATATAAATCTCCTTCCCCCCGAAGGAGAATGTTCTTTTTACAGGGGAAGAAAAAAAACACAAAAACCCCCACCACACCACCCTCCAACAAACCCAAACCCCAGCTCTGTCCTGTTTGAAGAATCCTTCCTGAACAAAACACACAAATACAATTAAAAAAAACCCCAAATTTTAGAAGATTTGTTATATATAGCGATTCAAAACATTTAAAAAATAGTCCATACGTTTCCCTTCTAAATTTTGAAGGCCAAAGGTGAAATAAATACAGTCCAAAGATATGACAGGATTTAAAAATCACAACCTGTATGGGCTGTACCATTTGCAAAGCCTAGAAATTAATATTAGAATCTACTTCTGAGAAAGTTAATGTCTGTTTTAAAATTTTTTTTTCTATTTTGTATGTTTAATTTAAAAAACACAAGACTGCAGATTAGACAAATTTTCTAGTATCTTAGTGATAAAATTATATCACTGTTATGTATTCACAAAACAGTTAGAGTATTCATAAATTAAAATAATGAGAGTCTAATAATTTAGATTGCCTTAAAACAATACTAAAGGTAAAAAAAATGAAATAATTCCATCTGTCCATTTTGTTTAAAATCTGCTACTTCGTATTCCAAATATTTTCTTTTTAATAAGGTAGTCAAATATATCTGCCAAAAGAATCCTTTGCTCAGACTAAAACTGATTCAACTCTGCCGTAGGCTTCTGGCCATGAGAGAGAAGCTGCACTGGATTACACAGCACTATTGAGACATCTTCTTTAAATAGGTATTTTAAAAAGTCATGATCCCCTTTTCCACTAGATGTTCTCTGTAAACATTTGGGAAATGAATCACTCAGGATTTATCGAATATAAGAAGAAAAAAGCACTCAAAATTTGGAAAAAGTAGCTGTATTTCTTGAAGGGATAAGATGGCTTTCTGTAATATGAAAGCACAGCTTAAAAGATGTGTTAGATCCATGGAGATCTATTGTGTAAGAAGGAAATTCACCCTCTGTGTAAAGTATCAGCACAAGATTTACCCAGTGATTAGCCATGGTTAAGTGCTATTTTATAGATTTCAGCAGGACATAACTGAATAATGGATACTATGCTGGCCCTATCACATTAATTTTACCATATAGAACTACCCCAGGATATTCACACCCCACTTATACCTCCTGAATTAGCCAAAGGGAGAATAACTACACTGTAAAATAACCCTTTCTAGACATTCTTTGCTCTCACATTAATGGTATTTAGACTTCCCAATCTGTATTTCACAATTCTCATAATGAGCTAAAGTCTCTGTAATGGGTTTTTCAGACAATTGTGGGAACCTAGTTCACAGAGAAAATGGGTTAAAACACTCCAGAGGTAATGGCTCTGAGTCAGGCTACCTTCTGTCCACAAGCCACTCATGTTTTAGCCGGTAAGTGACACAAAAACCCCCACATAACCTACAAACTAAAACAAGCTTCCCAGAGAGGTGGTCGATGCCCCAGGTCTGTCAGTGTGTAAGAGGCATTTGGACAATGTGCTTTAACTTCTGGTCAGCCCTGAATGCTCAGACAGTTGCATTAGGTGACTGTTGCAGGTCCCTTAGAACTGAAATATTCAGTTCTACTCTAAACCTTCCCTTTCCCACTTCTTTAACAGCTGCCTGCTAAACGTATTGGTGCCCTAGAGTTGAGGGTTTGCATGAATGCCTCTGGGAGAACTCTTGGAGTTATGAGAATTAAAACCCATAGAAACAAGTTGTAAATGGAGGAGAATGCAACGCAGTTTGGGGGCTAAGACGATTTGAAAGTGACTGAGAAATCCCTGAAAGCCCTGAGTTTCCCAGTAAAGAGGCAGTTCTGTCAGCAGTGGTGCGACTGTAACGGCACCATTCAGAGGCCACCATTCTACACGAAGCTCTGGGCTCTGCTCGTTTCCATAAACCCTCGTGACAATGTGGAGATGAAACTGGAAGCACCACAAGAATGAAAATTCTTGCTTGCTACATTCTACAGCTAAAGGGGAGTTCAGCTGGAGTAAAACTGTTCCACAAAGAAGTTAAGCTAGACTGGTTTATTAACTCAGGAAATTGCTGTTCTCAAAAGGTGACTAAAAATCCCAAGCCAAATAAATCTCCAGTCAAATTTTACAGTTTCTGTACCTTCCACTACTTCTCAACAGGAGAATTAGAGGAAAATGTGCACTTTGTTTTAAATTGTTCCTTGTCTTCTCTTTTTTTTTTTCCTT
This sequence comes from Chloroceryle aenea, assembly GCA_013399075.1. Taxonomy (NCBI): domain Eukaryota; kingdom Metazoa; phylum Chordata; class Aves; order Coraciiformes; family Cerylidae; genus Chloroceryle; species Chloroceryle aenea. Next base: position 93,937 of record VWZY01000350.1, on the reverse strand, counting down.
TTTCTTTCCTGCTAGCAGGATAGAGACAAACTGCAAATTAATTATGGTAAAGATTATTTTCCTGAGATTTTTCAAGCCTCATTAAAAAAATTAAATTCTCATCAATTTTATAATCCAGTAACATTTGTTTTGAGACTTTGTCTCTTCCCCAAAACAGAGAGAGTGCCAGTAAATGGGGTTGAAACTCTGTATTAATCAAAATAACTCTGAGTTCAGCAATTATTAAACCCAGTTAATAAATGTGGAATCTGTGACATATACAAAAAATGATGTAATTTGTTTGACATGCCTAGTGGTCCAGTGCATTAATTAGGGCCTGACAAGTTTATGGGAAGTATTCTGTAAACATAGGAAAGCTCAAATCAGGAAACATTTATACAGACAATATAGTACTCACAGCCTAAAATAGGAACAGGGATTGTTGGATGAACAAGTTAGAGAACAGCTATGAAACTAAGTCAAGAGCCAAGATTCTCATCTATAGAAAATATAAGAGTTGGGGGTCGATTTCTAGATTTGCTCTGTAAGTTGGAGAGGAAACTATTTCTTGTGTGCAACTCTTTTTTGCAGATACTAATCATGCCTTTGGGTTTGATGGGAAAACATGCAGGTTATTTCTGGTAGATGCCTCCTCTCTCCCCTTCTCCCCATTTCCCACTCTCCTCCTTTACAGATGGGGTGAAGTTAGAGTACACTTGAGAATTTGAACCTAAAACTTCAAGTCACCTTCACACAAGGAAAAAAAAGGGGAATTGACTGTGGCCAAGTTTTCCCCATAGCAGGAGACTGGTAAATATTGGGAAAACAGATCTTCCTAATTATTGACACTTGTGCTGGAGCAAATCTAAGCCAAGCCATTAAGTTGCTTAACCACAAAGAGATGATTAAAATTGTTTTGAGAATCTGGCTGTATTTTTCTTTTGGAAATAAAGGTGAGGTGGAAACCAGAGTTTATATCTGGATGTTCCACAAAAAAAACAAGCTTTTATTTTAGATTTCTGGGTTTAGGAAGAGGAAAGGGAAGATTAAAAAAATGGCACTGGAGTATTTCCGTGGTGATGAAAACCTAAATTGAATGTATTATTTTGCAATTAAAACATCTGAGGCATTTCTTCATTATCCTTATAATGAGAAAGTTGAAAAGATGTTCAAGGGTAGGATTCTCAGAAAGTGATTTCCAATAAAAGTATCAATGCAACCAGCATGCCAACTCAGAAGAGAAAAAAAGCACAATTCTGAGGCTGCATTATCTTAAAAAAAGCTGACTCTTTCTTTCTCTAAAAAATGCAGAATAAGACAAATGACCTCCAAACCAAAAAAGAAAAGCTTTCAAGTCACCAGAATTCAAATTAGTCATTTCTGAGGAGGAAAAAGCAACCAAACATTTCCCAATATCACCCTTCTTAATTGGGATAAAACCAGTGTAGTTTAACTGTGCTGAGCTAATAATTTTTTTTCATGCCATGTTCTGCCTTTATGGCTACAGCTTGTTCCAATTTTGGCTTCATCCATTCCCATTTCCAAACAACCATAACTTTCATAGAGGCTTGCCATACAACAGATCCCATCTGACTGTGACCTTGAATAAACAAGGGGCCTTTGATGTTCTCGTGCACTTCAAACCGCTTTGTCATTTCCAGTGATATACGAGCCACACTGTAGTGACACGCAGTCATTACTGGTTTGTGGAAGTGCCTTCCTGCTTCTTCTCTTGATGTAAGTTTACCATAGAACAAATTTACTGTAATCTTTGTGTTAAGTCGTGCTTCCCCACGGAGTGACAAAGAGGTCAGCAAAACAGCAATGGGAGGCTGGAAATAGAAATCCTGCACATACAGCACCCTGACAGCCACAAACAAGGGTCTGTCTCTAGCAGAAGTAAGAAAACCAAATCACGCAAACCCCATCCAACAAACCATTGATGATCAGAAGAAGAACTTCTTGAAAACAAATCTTACAAGGAATTTGTTAACTGATGGACCGATTTACACACCCCACACAGCAGCTTTGTTGTGGCGTTGTGTGTTCATCCCATTACATTTCAAGGCTGCTGTTCAAGGCTGTTGGGTTTTGGCACTGTCAAAATGAAGCAGAGATTACGTGGTACCATATGTCAGGCAGCTGAAGCAAAGGATTCCTGGTCTAACATGTTTGCCTCTCCCATCTGGAGGGAGTATTAAAACCAATGGAGCAGGAGAGGGGGGTGAGTCAGCACGGGGTGGAACAGGGTGTTCTCCCTCTTGCCCCAACATCTCAGCAACCCTGCTTACACTTCTGAAATCTGGATGTTTCTGCCCCTGCCAAATGCAGGGAAGAGTTCATCTCTTCCTCTGAGACAAAAAGAAAAAAGCACAAAGCAAAACCCTACAGCAATTATTTTTTAATGTAAATGCATGTTTATTTCATGCCCTCAAGCCTTTTAGTCCTGGTTGTTTGTGACAAACATTCCACAACAGACTCTTTAAAGTCTGGCATATGTGCCACTGCTAAAAAACATACAGCAGAAGACATAAGACAATTAAAATGAAAGACGACAACAACATGCCGCTAATGGTTTTAAATTATTACATTGTAGAATACTTACTGGTACATCGTGGAAGAGCTATCCCCACAGCTCTAAACAAACCTGTGCTCCATCAATAAACTAATCTTTATCATGTAATACATTGGTCTTCTGTAACAACAGCGTTAGCGTTACACACCCCAGCATCCTGTAACTATGGATAAAGGGATGGCACAGCTACACACCAGTTAGCTCAGGTCTCTGCGTAAATAAGGGAGAGATGTTCGTGGTCCACATCCTCAGTCAATAGCCACTGAGAAGGCACCATTGACTTTTAAGACTGAGCTGTACTTGATAACTGCAACAAGATGACCTGCAAGCACCAAGGTGTGCAGACTGCAGGCACCTGAAGTAACTTACAGAATAACCCACGTTTAGGAGCAATCAGACTCAAACAGCATCTGAGATGCACTGTCAATTAGCAAACAGAGGACCCGGAAGGCTGCAAGGTGCAGCCGCCAGAATGCAAGTTGGCTTTCAGTGCTGACTGACTTAATTTACCACAACATTTGAGTTTTCTGTGTAGTCCCAGTTCAACTGAGTGCCCTGAACAGACACTATTTTGTAAATGGGATTCAGGCACCCGAATGACACGGGTGTTCTTTTACAAAAAGTTACCTACACAATAACAAACACACAAGAATAATCAAAAACATCTTCAGGGAGGAATAACACTGGGTTGTGATTAACCTGTTTCAACAGCATGAAATACAGAGAGGTTTCAAAGTCCATTCTTTCTTTGCTTTGAGTTTAGAGGGTTTTAGGTAAAAAAAGGAAAGGAAGCACAGGATTGTTCCCTGACAACTTATGGCCAAATAACTGAGGGCTCTCTGAGCTCGGGTTCAAAGCCTCTGTCACCCCCATTCCAGACAAATGTCCCTGTCATTGATGTTACTGGGTAGCTCGCTGCTCTTCCTTTCAAACTATTAGCTTTGCCATTTGCATGAAGATTTTTAAAAGCCAGATTTCAGCAATATGGAGCTCTAGCTGGATGTCACAGATAATTTTTGAAAGGCAAATGGATAATTACATCCTTTACTTTAAGAACTGACTACCAAGAGCTCCCTTTTCTGGTTCTTCCCTTATGCAGTATCTGTGAATATAAATATTTCAGAAAGAGTTTTCAGTGCACTTTTAAAAATAAAGAGATCACCTCCAAGAAGGCCCAAAGAAACAAACACACAATAAGCTTAACGCTGTCCCTTTATGTTACTGTCACAGCTAGTAGCAATCATATATTTTTCCCCATCCAAGTTACATTTCCATAATGATAAGTAAGCATGCTAACTGTAAAGACATGCCAAGCAGACCAGGAAAGTTTTTATAGACTAAGAATTTTAGAGCTACATGGAAATATTTTCACACAAAATAAAAATAATACAGCTTCTATCCATCCTTCCTCTCCCCTCCTCCCAGACTTAATTATTTTTTAACCAAATGAAAACACACACACTTGTCTTCAGGTTAACAAAAGGAAGAAGTTTTAAATCCCATGAAAGAGACAAGACTAGATGAAGCTTAACTGCTCTAAATTATTGAAGTATTAGAGAGGCTTGGAATTCTTAAGCAGTCATGAAACACATTTGTGTGGAATATTAGCTCAGTTTTAATGGAGGAGAAACGTTACTTCCGAAGTCTTACTGGTTGCTGGAGTCACGGCAGACAGGCTTGTCTACGAGTACAAGCCTCTAAGAGTATAAACCTGCAGAGAAACCATGCTGGGTTTCTACATGAAGCAAGTGCCATGGTCACCGGCCCATCCTTCCTCTCCAGAGCTCAGTAAGAAGTTAAAACCCATTCTCTTGTTGACAACTGATAAATGCTTTTTTCCCTGTCAAAGGTCACCCTTCACAGGCTGAAACCCAGCTGGGAACCCAAGCAACTACAAAACTCATTGCTGTGTTCTTTAAAACTGATCACATTGGAGCACTTGCTGCCTGCAGTTTCTTGAACGGTGTCTCCTCTCCCTCCTAACAGTCATGTTTAAGCCTATATACCAGATTAGAAAGTGAATGATATTGTCTAATATACCTCCACTGAACATGATGAGAAAGCTGATGAACTGCCTCAGCAACGAGGCTCGGGATAAAGGACTCTCACTGAAAGGAAAAATACTGACAATCTCACCAATGCTTTCCAGCCCCTAATCAGATTCCACCCAGCAATAAGGTATTTGTATGAAAGATGCAGCAGCCTACATCTTGCTCTCCACTAGCTGGACCTACAGGAAATATTCAGGCCTCCCTCTGACAACCTGATGGGGGAAGCAGAAGCCTGAAGGCAATGCAATAGAGACAGAATGGTCTTTTTGCTGGTTTACATCTGAAACACGAGAAAGTACCAGTTCTGTCCCCTCCCTGTTCCGGGGTGGATGTGCAAATACACACACAAACCTGGAAGTAAGCTAAAGAGCAGTGTGGCATTTGGTCTGTCTAGACTGAAACATTCTGCTGAGCCATTCAGCTTTCTTCTAAGGCACCTCCAACAGGGGCACTTGGGTTTGGATGAGGTAACCTGGCCATGCTACAGTAGCAGGACAAGCTCATGAGCTCCCTTACAGAGGCTTGAAAAAGCTACAGATCCCAGAGCCCACACTCGTGTGCCATGATGGTACATCTGAGTCCACCTGAGAGACTTCTGCCTTCCTAAAAAGAGATTGGTAAACACAAGATTCAAACAGGCAGTATTATCTAGGTCTTAACTGAGCACAGCACTACAACCCCTTTTCTCCTCTCATCAGTGATTTGAAAGGCCTTGTCTGGGGTTATCTGCCTGTCCAGGATTAAAACACACCTCCTGCATATCAACCCCCTGACCTGTCCAGCAGCTGTAAATAACCCAGATTCACAGTGCTTCCAGACATCCAAAGCTCCTACATATGGACTTTCTGGGCCTTTTCTACTAAAGCTGTTTTTAGAATTATCAGCTCCCTTCCTGAAGAAAGAGCAATTCCTCACTAAATGAAAGCGGTGCACGCACTTTTAAAAAGATCCCTCCCCTCATGCATATTTAGTGACTGTTAAAAAGCAGGTTGTATTGCCCCTCAAATTGCATTCAGATTCATTCTGCCTCAAGCCCATTACTGCTTTGGTACAGCTCCTTTGCGGCCTCGCACCGACAGCCACCCGCTCTGCAGCGTGACTGTTCCCAAACGCAAACGTTCCTGGAAGTTTGGCCCCTTGGCAGAAATTAGAGGATGTAACTTAAACACCTCTTTTCCACTGTTCAAGAGAGCAGGCTGAATTAACTATCACAATAAATCTCACCATCCATTGTCTAAACCATCCGAAGTAGAGAAGCCAAGAAGGGCAGGAGATGTCCTGATACAAAGTGTACTGTAAGACCACGCAGAAGTCCAGTGAAATTACGAAGAAATTTTCCATTAGTTTTCATTTTCTTTGCACTGCCCGAGTTCATCAAGACATTTAAGTACACACTCTGCAGAGTCAGTCTGGACCCTGGAAAAGACCTATTAAAAATAATTTGAATGAAAACTACAAAAAACCCACAGACCTGTTAATACTTTTTAAAAGAGGATACATTTAAAGCATTGCTGGTGAAATGTTTATATAACAAGCAAAGACTAAACTACTGTATGTAGTTTAGTACATACAGTAATGTATGTTTCAGGCAAATCAGAAATCTAGTGCTCAGAAGAACAAACATTCATAAACTCTGCAATCTAATTTTATACAGCAACAAAAATGCACAATAAATTTCACAGCCCTATTGATCCTGATACCATTGGCATCGCCCCAGCAATTGATTTAGTCATTTGGTCAGCTGGAAAGAGGGATGGGGAATATAATATTTTAGTGGACTTCACAGATCCAAAGCCTCAGCTTTCAAGTCCCACCAATAATACAATAAACCATAAAGATCATAAATAGAACAACTAAAGTTTTGCAATTACAACATGGTTTATAATGTAATAATTTAGCAGACAGCAGGCATGTCTGATTTATGCAAGATGCAGAACAGTAGGATGTTTCTCATCAGAGTTGCAGCAATATATTTTCTAGATAAATATTCAGAACCATCGTTTTGCATCTCAGCCTCTCCAAATGGTGGTTGCTTGACCGGCTCTGTCCAAATTCAAGAAGCTATTTTACAAGTGAAACAGATCTATTTTCTACCTTCCTGCTACAGACTTTTGAACCTGGTGGTTGTGCGAGTTTAGCTGTTTGGAATGAAATGGAGTGGTTTTTTCATAACAGCAAGACCATTAAGTTCTTATAATATGCACAAAACTTAGCATTGCCTGGTAAGTCCAAAAAGGCTTAGAAATTACCATAGCATCACTCCGTGGCTGTCTTGACAGCCTGACTACCAGCGTGCATCTGCCAGAGGTAGCTGGAGAATAGCTCTCCCCATTATGCCCATGTAGCAACTTCCTCTTTACAGGGAGGTTTCTGGTCTGGGTGCTTTGAAAACAGTGAGCAAGGTGCTGGTCCTGAGCAGCAACACATACCCTCCTGACAGCAGCCTCTGGCTTCAAGGCACCACAGCAACTGACACTCTCCAATGGCATTTCAAGAGATTTGCAACACATGCCACAACATTTTATTTATTTTTACATTTTATTTGCACCCAATGTTTTAAGTTTTCTTCCTAGAGATACCAGCAGATTACCTAACAGATAACTCACAGCAGGTCAGGTAGTGGTCAGTTTTAAACCTCCAGCTACATTCCCAGAAACACTGTCTGCTGCAAACAGGCCTGATGAGTTCAAGCACCTGTCTACCTCACCCACTGGGGCAGTGTGGGCAGAGCACTTCTCAGTTTAGAGATAAATTTGTGGATACAGAAGCTTCTTAAAGTGGCTCGCAATTTGTAAGAGGTCACACTTAAAACAACATCACACTGAAAAGAAGCTTGCATGCCACTTTGTAAGGCTGCAAAGCCATGTGGCAAACACCGTGGCTTTCAGGAGACCTTCTCAATTCATTCAGGCTTCATACCATAGGCTTGGGAGCTGAGAAAACACATCCAACTTGTGAACTGTGGAGCAAAGAGGTTGTTATGGATGGCCACTGATGTCTAGCTCACCTCAGAAAACATCTGTACTGAGAGAAACCTTTATTCTCCTGATAACAACACACCCATTTTCATAAGTTCATTTCAAACTTAACAAAAAATCTCGGACTCAAATCTCAAAGCTAGCAGCAAACCAAAGCATCAGCCCCGCAAATTCAGCTTCACTGTGTTGAAATCCCCATAGCTGTCCCCAGGCAACCTGACACTCAGTAGAAGCCCAGACTGTCACTGCAACCCCAGATCTAAATCCATCTAGAATTCAAACCCAGATAGTGTTGCAGTGCTCCTAAAAAGCTGGTTTTACACAGTACAGATCCACCTTGAACAGTGCAGAGCAAGGGAATGACTTGAGACACTACTCTTGTCCACAGATGGGTTTGCACTTGAGAGGGAGCAAATACTGGTGCAACAGTAATAACTCTGCATCAGCTCCCTCCCTCCCTCCTGTTAGGTGTGTCCATCGGGCTCTTAAGAAAATTTTTCCACTATTTACTCTACGGAGCAGTCTTACATTTTGCCTAAAAGATCAAACTTCGGGCATATTTTTGGAGGAGACTTAGTGGAGGAAGCATCTAACCCCCTTTGTGGCCCTCAGTGCAGACCCTCCGCAGCAAACACAGCAGCTGCTAACTTACACAGGGAGCTAGCACACCGTCCTGGGCCTGCCTGCAGGCAAACAGGGCTGCTGTTCAAGAAGCATCCTTGTCCCAAGTCTTCATAGTCTTCATAAAATTTGTTAGCTCCAGTTTTGTAACAGCTCTTAAACAGGAAGTCATGTATTGCCCAATCTGTGGAAAGTCCTCAGTAAAAATTCCCACAGGAGGAAACAAGTCAGTGACATGAGCTTCCCTGGTAGCATGGGAAATTTTGGAAGAAACTTCCAAAGTCCATCCTGCCACCTAATCACAGTTTGGGACAGCATCGTGTGAAATCACTCATGCCCTGTGATAGGACAAGGGGGAATGGATGTAAGCTGGAGCACAGGAGGAGGAAATTCTTTACTCTAAGGGTCACAGAGCACTGGAACGGGCTCCCCAGAGAGGTTGTGGAGTCTCCTCCTCTGGAGATTTTCAAAACCCGCCAGGATGCATTCTGTTGTGACCTGTGCTGGATTCTATGGTCCTGCCCTGGCAAGGGGGTTGGACTCGAAGATCTCCAAGGTCCCTTCCAACCCCTGACACCCTGTGATACCTGTGAAATACCTGCCTGCAATGGCGAGGTCTCACCCCCTGAATGAAAGGCACCTCCTGCTGCTGCCCAGTTCAGCCCACTGATGGAGGCTGATGTTACCACAGGCCTGCAGATATATGACATATCCATTAGCTGTTATTTCTAAAGACTGACTTCCCCTTTTTTTAATCTTAATTTCTAAGCATCTCAAAAAAAAAATAAATAATGCTTCTCTTGAGTTTCATCAGAAATGACTCGGATGATCTTCTGTTAAAAGAATGACTTTTATCCTCATTCAAATACATATTGTATTGGCTTAGAAACATCAAAGAGGCAATGTCTTTACATATTCTATTTCTAAGAAAAGAAAAGGAGTTCTCTCTTTATTAACATTGGTAATGTTGAATCTTATAATGAAAAATGCACAAAAGCAATATTTTTGATGAATAGGTAATAGAACAGCACTGAATAAGAGCATTAATACACTTTTTCCCAGAGACTCAGATAATGCATCAGGAGGGTTTTGAACTGAGATGAAGCCACAAGCAAAATGAGGTCGGTGGTCTTCTGCTCCCCCTCTAAAGCCCAATATTTTTATTGACCTTGAAAAGGCACTGCACAGTTCAAGCAGCGCTACCAACACCTGACTGTCTCAACCCACAGTGAACACAACAGGAGAGCTTTGTGAGGCCAGGAGGACTTTGCAGAGGAGACAGATAATGTTGTCTGACCACAGCAACATGCAAACATTAACTAAGGCAATTATTTGAACTATGAGTGGAACCAACGTAGTATGGCACAGTACAAGTGATGTTTTTGTACTTGTTAGTATTTTTAGAGGTTTTTATTACACCAACAAGTGACCTACAGAAAAGTCTGCAGCATTTTCTGGTATAGGGTGGGCATGTATTCCTTCTGCCTCTGCTATGTGTAGCACAATAGAGCCTTTGTGATGTTCCCCAGAAAACCTAGTTATGCACTTGGATTTATGAACATTCCTTTCTCTCTTTGTCATCTTCCACCACTGCCTTTGAACCACTCTGGTAATACAATTATGAAGGGCCATATAAGCAGTTAGATTGGAGAACAAAAAAGGAAAAAGAAAAATGAAATTTAAAAATAAACCTGGCACGTCATTCCCCTATATTTTTCATCACTTACAGTTAATAGAAATCAAGAAAATCTAATATTAATTTAAAATAAAGAATTGTCTAGGTTGAATTCTAAGTTACGCAGAAGGGATGTCATAGGAAAATACACCGTGCTAGAGGAGAAGCAACGTATTTTGGGACAACATATCTGCCTCACATCTGGAAAATACCTTCATATCTATGTACAGAAGTGATGTTATTTTAGTCTTCAAAATGTTTTTATTATGCTTCAGAATTTCAAAATTCCCAATGAAACACATGTAAAAAAAATTTAAATCAAGATTTCTATAGTGATTCCTTCACACCATTTTCTTTGCTCATCTAATTTCACATAAAACAGAAATTTGTATTTGGGAGTGATGTGCACTGCAACAAGAAGCAGATTCCTTCGTAATTCTTTCCTTTTCCCTTACTCATTTTATAATAAAAGAAAGAAGTGTTTCATAGTAACAATACCTCAAAAAATGAAGATGTGCTGGGATCAGAGTTTGTACAGGGAAATAAATAGCTATGCAAAAGTGGAAGAAGGGTAAGGATCTATTAAAACAAAACACAACAAAACAAACCCAACCCAACCAAACAAAAACAAAACAAAAACCAACCAACCAAACCAACCCACCTGCACAAAAATGCATATCAAAAGCAGAGGAGCATTTAGAGGAGCATTCAGAGGAGCATTAGTATATCTTTGAGGGGCCCTGATGAGAGACTGTGCCCTCACTGTATTCATCCTCATGAATCTCTTGCTCTCCTGCACAAACGTGTTTTCCACAGAGGAGGATTTAATCTACATCTCTGTTCAAGACCCAGTTGTCTGCTCATTTGTCAGCCTCTCTCCCATCATTTCTGCGCCTGAAGTATCGAAGCAACAACCACCACACCAGAGCTAGTGTCACAGATGGGACCCATCCGAATGCACCGGACAGGTTCTCACTCCACCTGTATTTCAAATCCTTTGCAAAAGCAATGCTACTGTGCTCATTACATTAACTTACATAACATTTGCCTATCCTCCTTGTCTCCTGTATCTCTCTACTTACCCGTCTTTAGTGTGTACAACACTCACAGCATGGACTTTTTCTCTCCAATGCTCAGAGCTTGGCTCATACAGGGGCCTACCACAGATAAATAATAAGACAACAATTTAATCTGCACTCCATCACTGTGATCTACAGAATAGCAGTGTCTTGTTTGAAGTGTTGGATTACACTTGGAAACAGCAAACAAGAAGCTAATTATTTTTTGTGTTTCTACCTGTCACTCTCTTTCCTATGGATTGAGCCACATTCTCAGCCTTGCTGACTTTGAGCTTCAGAGAAACAAGAGAAACAGTAAATCTGGATGTGTGCAGCATCTGATGTAGCAGCTCAGGGCATGGCTGCAATACTAAGCTACATAGCGAAACACGAGCATTTTGGTTATTACGGAGTTCGGAAGAGGTCCATGGTCAATCAAGTTGGAATTAACAAATGGAATACAAACTGCACAGGGATAACTGAAGCAAGAGAAGAAGAAAAAGAGTACTAGGATCAGGAGCTAACTCACAGCTTCAGTAGGCTCACAGGGTTTCAAACAGCCCCTGTAATTTCTGCATGAGAATAAACACTTCAGAGATGGGAAGAGGAAAGTAGCAAGAACTAACAATGAAAAGAAAGGGAGGCAGCAATCATTCCCTCTTCTTTTAAAACATAAACCATTAGCAGGAAAAAGTTTCCAATTTACTTTCAAAACTAAGAGTGATAACAGCTCCCTGTGCTGTCATTAACAACTTCAGATTTCATCTTAAAAGGGACTAGAAAAGAATTTTCTTAACAATTATTCAAAACTGCTTTTAATGTACAATAGCAGTTATGAAAACAGAACTTGCATATGAGATTTTACAGAGCTGTGAAAAATTAAACCATACGGGAAATAGCCAAAAGAAATGTTTCATAAATGTGTGTGTCCATCTGAGTGCACATTCCAAAACACAGCACACTCAGCGACAGCCGAGAAGCTTGCGTGCCGCAACGAAGGATTTATGGAAGCAAAGTCAGGCCTTGCCTCAGGCTGGAAAAGCCTGTATTTTGCTCCAATGCACAACCTTTCAGTTTCATCAGCTTTTGGATTCCACACCACTATTAATATATATACCCCAAGATACATATCAACACCAAAATGCACAGGTCCAGGAGTAAACACGGCATCACGGATTCACATCAAGGACGGTATTAGACCAAGAGAGGACAGTGTGAAGTACATGAAGCTCTGACATACCCAGACTTGAGGCTACACAAGGGAACAGACTGCAGTCTGCTGTCACCACCCACCATGCCTCGCTGTTACCACCGTGCCAAAGAATGAGCAGAGATGCTCCATGCTCACAGTTCCCACTGCTCCCTGAATGCAGGCATTGCAACAGTGCCTATGGGATCCTAGTAAACCAAATCCTGCTGCTTTGCTAAATCCCTGCCCATTTGTCTAGCATTTAAGAATTAAACTCCTGGAAATATAATTACATCTAGTATAGACTTTCGGCATTTATTGGCAGATGTCCTCTCCTCCTGCTTCGTTCCTGCCACAAACAAGCGCTTCACAATTCTTAAGAGCATTTGCCTTCACAACAGAGTGTCCTGGGGATGTACAAGCACGCCTTCCCTCGCCACGCACGAAGCGGAGGAGAAGCTGCAGAACTCGCTCAGCGAGCTGTCGGCACCGAATCAGGGAAGGGGTGCCAGGTTTGCTGGCTGGGCAGGAGAGCCTGGAACAAACAGCCTGTTGACTGCTTCTCCGGTTCCGCACTGAGCCGCGGCAGATGTACCGCGCTGGGCGAGGACAAGGCGTTGCAGATCTGTATTAGAGACATTTCTTTAAAAAAACATCTGTCTCCAGTTAATACATTTTTTTAAACGTAGGACAGAAGATGTACAAGCCATAAATCCTACTCAATTCCAAGATACACCCCTGTTTAATTATTCTACAACCACAGAGGAACAATTCCTGAAATCCTCTAACTGAACGGAACATGCTATCGTCACAAGGGCAACACAACATGAGAACTCTCAATTGCCAGCACCAACCCAACTGTACTGAAACAGAAACAACAAGCAACTTATAACAAGGAAGAATGAGGCAAGCAAGGGATCTAACCACAGAGAGAATAGCAAGGAAACAGAGGGGTTGGTTTACAAGAGCATTTACAAGAATTTACAAGCTGAATAGACCAAGTCCCATTTCCCATCTCCTGGCACATTTTAGCACACTGTCACCTTACCTCTGCAGTGGCAGGGAAAGAGAGATGAAGACATGGGGGGGAGGTTGGACAAGGCTATCCCCAACACTGCTGTGGGCCCTGCAAGGACTTTTGCTGCAATGAGAGGCAAAATAGCAGAGATGACTCAGTATCATCTGAAAAGGGTTCTCACGCTACTGCCAGGAACCACAAGGATATGTACAACTTGTCTAGAGAGGAGAGTACCAAGGTCCACCAGGATTGAGGGTAGACCTTGGGGGAGTCTAGACAGCAAATAGCATTGTTCAGTCGTGACTTAAGGTCTGGAACAGCTGGATACCAATATAACTAGCAAGAAGGAAAGTTCTCGACATAGGCACAGCCAGGCTTACTACCACCACCTTGTCTGCTGGCAATGAAAATTTCAGATCAGCTTTTAGGTCTTCCAAACTCTCTCTGCAGTAGCTACCTTCACAGTATTCTTGCGAATATCGTTGTTATGAACAGAAAGGTGGAAACAAAGTTGGAACCAGTGATTTCTGCTCCGGCTGTACTTGTTGGAGACAAAGCAATGGGTTTATATTATGTGCAGACTTAGGTAAGGGATGTTTACAATTTCTTTCTTCAAAGTTCGAACACTTCCTCCAAGTCAGAGCTCTTTCTCCCAAGAAAGATGGCTTCACAACAGCAGCGCTATAAATTAATAGTCAGTTCTGACAAAAGAGGACAGAAATGTTTAGGATTCTCACTCTGCTTACACTTTATAGAAAAAACATTTAACATGAAGATGGGAAGATGATGACTGCACTGCGCGAAAACTGTAATAAGTTCCACTCCTTAACCAGACAGCTGTGTACTGCACAGCTGGAATGTGGGAACTCGGCTGCGATTTCTGTCACTCAGTCACTGCCAATGGAAGTGCTGTACTACAATTTTCCTACATTTTAGCAGCATCTAGAAACACCAGATGTAGTTTAAGTCCTGTGAGATTATGCAGAGTACAGTCCCTTTGAAAAAGGCCACTTGCTCCCACTCAGCTGCACAGGTTTGGGTGACAGTGTGAAAGCTGCTCTCCACCGCACCGAACAATATTCCTTGTGCTGTTTTGGGTTTGGGTTTTTTTTTTCATAATAGAAGGAAAACCAAGCCACTGTACATGATTTTCCAAGATTCAGCAAAAACTAACCCCTGGTTTTCTGAATCCAGTGCTTAACCACACCACAGATCACCTACCCTCCTTCAGTCTTAGCACAGGCTGCTGGTGGAGATCAGCTGCAATCCCCTGCTGTAACAGCAGGAAATAACACCCCTCTCTCTAGGCCACTGCTAACTGCCTACTGATTACTGTACACATCAGCTGTGACACACATGCCTAGGGATGTAAGAGGGAAGCCTTGCAGGGAGCAGCAGACACTCGTGGCAATAGTGCAGCGTCACATGTTGTCAAGCCCAGGGCTCACCAAGGACAAGGGCTGGGCATCCTGGCCAGCATGGCAGTCACTGGCACGGCCTCAGCCACGGGTGTTTCTGTGCTAGTGACTAGGAACTGCAGAGACAAGAAGAGATGGCACTGCTCTCTGGAGTTCAGAAAGCCAGAGAAAATCCCACCAGGACTGTATTGTTCACATTGCCTTGTACTGTCAGATTTTACAAAACTGCCAGAGTCGATTCACAGTGAGCTGGCAATAAAAACTCAAAGCAAGTAGTAACTGGTCAATCTGATTCCCCAAGTGCTACCGTTGAACTAATACCTGCATGCCATGCTCTGTCACATAGAACATCACAAAATGAGGACAACCTGTATGAAGTCTCACCTTCTTGCTAATCCATCCAATTACTGAAAAATAATACATTAGATCATGTGAATACCAGAAAACACAAGAAAGCTGTATTAAGTAAGACTGATCTTGGTTCACTTGAAGCTTTTGCATTAAACAATATGGAGATGGGTTGAGATGGAGATGGTACTGTCGGGATGACCCCTTGGCAAACATGTGGCTCTTCCAAGACATTTCAGTGTAACTCAGTCTGGCCTGGAAAGTTCCAAATTGCATCCTGGCTGCCCTCCAACTATGATAATCAAATTTAAAAAAAATCTCAGCACTCCAAACCTACTTCTCAAATCTACTGGGAAGTTTTTCAGGACTTTAAATAATAGGTTTAGCCTGTACCCAGCATTCTCCTATATCCCCAGGGGACAGGATTTTTAAAGCATACCTGATCTGCAAGCATAAAGACAACTTGAGACAGTTGGAGAAAATGAAATGTCTCACACCTGACAAGGAAACCCCCTCTCCTTGAAATGATACAGTCTCCTGAGCCCAGTGCTGAGCAGTGACTTCCCTGCTTCTCTATCATTCCCTCTTTCAGTTTTACTTTTGATTTTCTCCTATCCGCTACTATCCCTGCAATACTTGGAGGCCATGAGTTAGGCTGGGCTCTGTTAACCATAACACAACATTGCTATCATTGAGTCCAATTAATAATAGTTTGGGGCTCCTTAACTGGTTCTAGAAGCAGTGAGTACTAGAAATGTTACCTTTAATGAATGAAAATGACAAATCTTGTGTTTTCATTAACCGCTAGATTTGGGACCTTAAGAAAATATCCTCCTCATAATAATTGCATGAGATCATCCAAGGACTTTCCAGTCTCTAGCAGATTCTGAGCTTATTTCCCTCCTACCTGAGGTTATTTTGTCCATCTTCATTACAAGAGCAAAACACAATACATTTCTAAATTGCCGAGAGCATCATCATTATTTGTACTTCTGCAATTCGTCATGTACAGGGGGAAACCTGCCATCACATTAAGTTATGGCACTGTCATAACTACTTGCCACAGCCAGCAAAAGATTAGTTGAAAGAAATTACTCCAGGACACCAAAAAAATGGCTTGCTTTTGCTCCGATAATTTTTCAACTTGCCTTCTCTGTAGAGGGGAGCAGCAGTACTGCCTTGGTAAGCAAACACAGAGCCCAAATTCATCTGTTTATATACATCCCTCTTCTCAGATGTGCAGGGTGCAAACATGCATAATACATATGGGTCAAGTTTGATTGCTTAGGAAGGAGGCAATAATGCTGGACTAATTATTTTCCTGACCTGATGGGTAATATTTTATTTAACTCCACACTGGGGAATCTAAACTAGCTGGTGGCAAAGAGGAATGTATTCTCAAAGGGATAATGCAAGTTCATGCAGCACCCTTGATTTTGCATACACTCGACGATTGAGATAATTTCAAAATATTATTTATTCATTATGGTTTTATTTGGGCTCCAAATGCAAAGGTTCCATTCTCCTATTCCCCTCCCCATGCCTAATATTTGTTACAGTTGCATTTTTCAAACCATTTACTGTCTGAAGGGTAAGTAGAATGACACTGCTCATAATGTGCAAATAAATGTGAAATAAGCTAGTCAGCTCAAGTGGAATGAATTACTGTCACTGGTAAAATAAGGCAAGAGGGAACGGCTGCCTTGGGAGCTAAAAAAGACTCTAGCAGGTACTGCTATTGAGCGACTGGAATAACACTTACTATGATTTATCAAAGACCACTTGAAAGCACTTCTGAGGCATTAAATAGGCATGAAAAGAGGCTTTAGCGGCAACGGGACTGTGCCAGAACTGAGTGATTAGGAGACTCAAAAGCTTGACCCTAACATGCAGCCCAAGAACAAGGGATGCCAAAATCTTCAAAGACTTCTGGAAGAGAGTGCAGAGTACAGTCAATTTTGAAGAGAAGTGATGACCACAGAGCTATTGGGACCCCAATACAAAAAGGTGATAGCATAAATATGGAGAAAAGGAAAAAACCCAGTCCATGATTACCACTACCACAGCCATGCACCAGACCCCCGGAAAACAGCTTTGTGTGGGAATAATCACATAAGTGAAAGAAAATACTTAATATTTTCCAGTTGAAACATCACTGTGGTTTTAGAAAGACAATTTGCTGCGCCCATGGCTTTCTCTGCTAACCTGCAATCGCAGCAGTGCCCTTGTGGCAGGGGCTGGAGCAGAGGTACCAGATAACGCGCTGCTCTGCCAGGCCCCCGCAGCGCCGCCGTCCTCCACTCAGCTGACATCAGGCCACAGCTTCGCTTTGCACCGGCAAACATCCTGCTTCCAGATCTCACCTGTCTAGCCACTGCCAGGTCTGACAATGAGCAGAAAGCGTTTTGATGTTGGGCAAGCTTTTAAAGACAGTCCCACTGCACAATGCAAGATCCCGCTGCCTGTGGTGGACAGAAATACAGGCTGGAGATGTAGCAGCTCCCTCCACTCCAGCTGATCTCACAGCAAAGGCGTGCTCAGCTGCTCCCAACCCACAGCAGCGTTTCCCAAGAAGGGAACACTCCCATTTGCCATGGGGCACGGTAAGGACTTTGTTCAACATGAGGCAGCAGTCTGCAAGCCACTCCAGTCACCATTACTGCTGAAGTCTTTCAGTGCCTGGGGTTTCAGCCCTTGACTGCACTAGAGGGAAGCAAGCTCACCCATTTAACATTGCATTTCAGGATCATTTTCCTCATAAGAAAAGAAGTCATTAAACAAGTTACTAAAGTGAAGATTTTAAAAAGGAAAACCTTAGCGTGAACTGGTGTGTGGCAGAGCTCCCCCTTCCCTGTCTCATCTTCAGAAGAATGGTTACCTAGAGACTGCTGTGGGTGGGGAAAAGCATTAATGAGACTTGTGACGTGAATGAGGGGGTACAGTTTTTAGGCTGCCTAATAAACTACATTTCACTATCTGACTTCATGATTTTCTGAAAGAAAAAAAGGTATCTCCCTACTTCTCAGCAAAGATTTAATAGCATTGAGCTGTAAAGTGATCTTACATTACTAAGAATTAATTTTTTTCACAAAATATACTAGTGTCATTTAGTGCACATTATTAAGTATCATCATAAAACAAATCTCTCACAGTTGTTAGCATGAATTAGCGAAGTTCTACTGCCTGTCCACAAGACAGCCATTGCTGTTCTGGGTCTTTTAAAAAAAACTAAATCCTGTCATTGTGCCTGAAACCAAACAATGCTTGAAAAATACATCAAACAAATGCTGGTATTGTGATGCACAAGGCCCATAGCATTTCCTTATATTCCCAGGAAGCTGTTGAAGAAAGGCATCAATTACCATGCCATAATAATGGCACTGAAGCTTTACCAGAGTTTTATCTCTAAGTAGTCCTCACCAGCACAAAATCAAAACAACCGTAAGGCCACCTCTCCATGGCTGGTAAAACAAAATCACTGCTCTCCTGTTAGTTTAAGAGGAGGACAGGGGCTAAGACAGGGTAGGACATTCTCCATGAAGTTCTCCTACTCTGGAACTTGCCATCCGAATGCAAACTCATCAGCAGTGAGAGGTGTGGAATGTCCTGAAGTTGCAGACGTGCCGCAAGGTCCCACTGGCACTGAAAGGGGCAACGGACGTGGGAGATTTGTAAAGTCATGAGGCAGGAGAGGCAACACGACTTGGTTCCTCTGCTTTGAAAAATCTGTCTACTAATTTATTTCCCATAAGTGTCCAACTATAGAAATATGAGCAAGCAGTTCTGTAGACAAGTTTTGTTCTCTCAGATGAGATGTGTCTGTACAATTGCATATGCAGAGACAGAACACGGTAAAGTCATAGAAAAAGCAAAGATGGATCTAACTCTCCTGGAGAAGCAGTTGAACCTCAAAACCCCTTTATAAAATTTCAGTAAACCTCAGACAGTGCTGGTATTTCTTTTATTTTTTTTCTTTCTAATTAAAAATGTTTTTAGTGTGCCACTAAACAGGCCATCTCAGAATACAATTGTCCTCCTACAGCATTAGCAGGACTCCCAGAATGTGGACAAAACCAGTCAGAGCCAAAAATCACTGTTACTATCACAATGGTGCTACTGCCAGTTGCCAGTCATTTTAGTGGGCCATGATTTCTGGGAATGTCTCAGGGGTCCATTACCTTTTTGCACTGCTGCGAGGGTGCAGAGGGGTTTCTTTGAAGAAGGAACAGCCCCGCCAAGCTGCCAGTGGGATTGCTCTTTCCAAGCACTCCACAGAACAATTTAAAGGAAGGAAACATTTTTTTCAGCACTTCCTATTTCTGGCATCTGCTTTCTAATCACAGCACAGCTCGAAAGCCATGCCAGTGCTGCTGGACACAGTAGCTGCTTTAAACCACTGTATGCTTGCCCGATAGAAATAGCTGAAAATGTCATCTTTCCCCAACAACCACTGTGCTTTTCTAAAAGGTAATTCTTGAGCAGTTAACTAAAATAGGTAAATTAGTTGTATCTGCAGCTGATCGTGACAGGTAGGAAGAGCTTCACAACACACAGCTTTAGTTACATCATCTCAGGAAAAGTCCTCAGGGATTTAAAACAATGAAAGTGTAATTTAGCTAGTCAGTCAAAAAGAGCCATAAACAGATTCATGGAGACACTTCGGTACGCACAGCTCCTTGTATATTTTATGAGGGAAGCACTATCTGCCTTCCCTCTCCTTCCCCAATCCCTCTCCACCCTACACATCAAGCTCATAAACAAATTCTAAGAGAGGAAAAAGAGAATAAAAAAAGAGAGACTTTATCTTCATGGCATTGCTCAGATCTTAAAATAAATAGAATCCTCCATGCAATAATTTATTTTCAAAGAAAATCCTTGTTTTTAAAAACACCAAAACCATCATAATTTTGTCTATGAACAGAAGGTTCAACTAACAAAACTAAATGAAAGACGCGAAGTCTTCGAAGACAGCACTTGGGTTTCCTTGCTGTAATTTCATTTGATAGCACAGGAGCCAATTTAGATAACACGAGGCATTGTTTATGGACAACTGCATTTTGTACGGTGTGGCAAATACTTCTCTACTCCTTATATCTTTCAAAAGGTAAAGCTCTCAAGGATATATACACACAGATTTTGTAGAACTTGCTGGATAAGGATTAGTCAAGAAATGCATGTGGAAATCTTCACCCCCAGATCCCTGCAGAGGTATACTTGAGTATTGGCTTAGTTGAGTAGCAATGGCAATCAAAATGGGTCGGAGCTGGTGAGGCAAAATGGAAAAGATTCTCTGCAAACCCCTGTAATTAGATCACCAACAGCTGCTTAGCCTCACTGACCCTTAGACAAAATAACCATTTCAACTGAGAAGGCTTCAGTCCCAGAAGAAATATGACAAACAGCACATCATCAAGCATCAACATCAGGGAATTAAGCATTATTTAACTATTATTCTGAGCCCTCTCTTGACAAGGCTGAAGGATAGAAAAATAAAATTTAGTGCCAACCATAGAAAATTTTGGTCTGGGAAAAAAAGAATAGACTGTGCGATTGAAAAGGGGATTTTCCCTGAACATACTTCCTGTTCTTAATCATCGTGTTGCCATCCATCCAAAGTACAGTCTGTCACAACTGGCAACATTTTCATGATACAAAACCCACAACTGAGAAATATGGTTCAAAATTAAGTAGATATCCTATTTTTCCTCCCCCTTCTCAGGAGTTACAACTTAAACGTTTAAATGCAGCTTGAAAACAAACACATCTTCAATG
>VWZY01000350.1:63255-68255 GCA_013399075.1 Chloroceryle aenea | reverse complement strand
TAGTCTCCACTACCTCATACACAATGTGTTATAGCTGAGCCCTAGGTAGTCACAGCAATATTACCACTAATCTACTTTGGTTACACAGACACGGAAGACAGGGGCTCATAGGCTTTTATTCTCCCAGAGGTTCATGAAAATGGACACAGGAAAGCACCATCTCCAGTGGCAACTGCTACTGTCCTCATGTCCATGGTCTGTGTGGTCAGATTATGTTCTACATTCAGTCAACAAAGTCGAGCTTTAAGGCAAGGAAGCTAACATGGCATTCAAAGACTAATGCAAAAGCATTCTGGACTAGTATACTTCCTTTTTCTTAAGTATACTTCATAACATAAATACAACAGTAATTTTTCTTACAATATTTTGACACAAATTTTGGATAAAATCAGTAATGTCTGTAAGCAAAACTCTGGATTCACATCTCGTGTCAATCCAGACAAAAATGAGTGTATTTCCCTTCACTTCTGTAATTCTGGCAGTATTCTGTGCTTCCTGAAGGAATGGCGTGGACTGTGTGCTGTGCTTTGTTTTTTCAACTGGCATCATGCTTCTAACCTCTATTTCTTCAGTTTGGTTCTTTTCCTCAGGGCTTCGGGGGAAGCCACTGCGAGTCAGTATCAATGTACCCCACCCCATGCTGCACACCCAGATTCTGTGATTTGAAGCCCAACTCCCTCACCCTCAGCTTCACATCACATGTTCTTTGATTTTTCTCCTTCCTGTGATCTCTTCTGCTCTTGTTTAGGATCTAACTCTAGCCTTGCACAGCATTTCCAGAAAACAGAATCATCTGGTACTGCCTCTTTACTGCTGGAGAAAAAGTGAAATCCAATAAACCCCAGCAAATCTGGTGCTTTTTTTTTTCACACACTTGTATCCCTATTAAATGCTGCCTAAATAAATTCTGCATCATGAAAAATTAAGGTGGGAAAGGGAGGGAAGAGGAACTTATATGGCACTTCTGAAGAATCTAACCAATCTAGCGGACAGGACAGCATGATGGAATAGAAAGCAGGTGAAGAAGACAAACTGCTGCTTTCCTTGAACTCATTGGGAAAGTAACAGTGAAGTCGATTCCAGCAACACTTAGGGGTCCACGAGAGGAGTGGCAAGGACATGTTGGCGAATTTCACAGGTTGTTAGCAGAGAGGAATAAATATAACAACAGAGTAAAAAAAACAAAACCAAAACACCCCCCCCTCAATCAACCAACCAACAAAAACAACAATAGAACAGAACTCCAACCAATCAAAAACCAACAAACAAACAACTGGAAACAGAATTTAAGGGAAGGAAAGGGGAACAAAAAAGACAGGAGCAGAAAGCACGTAGAGAGGTGAGTTTTACCAGGAAGCTACAGTGCTGCAGACAGACAAAACCCAACAACAGCACAACAAAATCTTGGAGCACAAGAGCTGGTCAGGCCCAGCAAGCTCATCTTGTGCACATCTCAAAGTCCACAGCCAGAGCCTCTGCATCATGTTGAAAACCACCCCAGTCCCTTCCCGCAGGAAAGCGGCCCTGGGGAGAACTCAGCCCACCCCCCTGCATGCAGAGCTGCCCTCACTTGCCCACAAACCAAGCTTGCCTGTCAATGAGCCGCACACCCGGACTCACAGCAACACGTTCTTTTGAAAGGGCCACTGCACGCAGGTGGCTGCTGTTACCAGCTCAGCCGAGGAGCGGTGTTGGGGCCGAACTGCCAGGGTGACTATCACTAGCCCTCCAGCTGGCTGCTTTCCAGCTCCAAACATCCAACCCCATTCTGAGGGCAGGAGATGCCCAGCAGTCCCCCAAAAGGTCATGTACCACCCCCTTCCTCCCACTACTGGCCTGATGGTGTGACTGGGACCCTCCATGCTCCTGAAACATTTTCCACTCTGAGTTTTGAGCTGTACTTCTTGATGCCTAAAAGAAGGGCATACCTAAACCCCAAGTTTTGAAGACACACCACGGCTTAAGGAAACCAAGGCACAGCCAAGCGTGCCCTTGCCACTCATTCACAAAGTAATTAAAAGAAAAATGACTGCATTTAGCAGTGGCAGGAACATTTCGAGCCGAGCAACAACAGCGAGGAGCTCTCTTTATTCAGCGCAGCCCCTCATTATGTATCACTTGGAGAAATCCTGCTGCTTTCTCTGTTTGCAAGGAAGCCTCAAGCCTTTTCTCGGCAGCTGTCACTTGGTTCGCAAAAAAAAAAGGCCTCTCAGCACCATGGCGATTAAATACCATTATAACTTTCCTCCTTCTGCATACTACAGTAGGCAATCAATATGGGCTTACATTTTATGAGACAAGGAGTTAACTTGTTCAATTATGGTGCAGACAGCTCTATTCTTTTGTAACAAGTAATCTGGGTAGGGAAATCGATACTGACAGGCCCGATGCACGCCAGCTAATTTCATATTATCCTCAGCCAATCGGCTACCTGCGAATAATAGAGTTGTTGTTACAGTTCATTATGGGGAGGTGGGATCAATATCGGTACAATAAGAGGATTGGCAATGCATCTGCTGCATAAGTAACCCTGAAGGGAAAGAAGGTCCCACCAGCACAGCCGGCACGCTCACATTTACATACCGGGGAAAACACAAGTGCCAGAGAGGTCCCTGCTCCCTGACCTACAATTAAAGATGAAAGTACCCCAGACTTGGAGCAGGATAAACAAACCTCCCTCGCCTACTGCCAGGATAAAACACAGAGGGGGCAAAGTTGAAGAAAATGTTAATAGCAGATTAAAAGACATGCATATGCTTCATAAAATGAGATCACACCTGCACGGCTAAATGAAGCAGAAACAATCTTTTTTTTTTTTTGAAGCATTACATTAATAGACAATGTATGTTTGACAAAATACAAGGCAGAAAGGGAGAAACATGTAGTCATATTCTGATGAAGATTATATAGATTTTATACACGGGATATTTCGCAGAGCATGTTTTCTTTGATAATTCAAAGTCCTGCCTACGTTAACATTTGTTGTGCAGGGTGTGTGAAGGGGGCACAGGAAAAAGGAGAGATTCTGGTATTCTGGTATATAGGGGTTAGAGGGAGAATTATGTGGTGTTTGTTTAAAGCAGCTTGACAATTGACAGTTAACAATGCACTTGCTATTTAGCTTAAGAAATACAAGTGGAATAGAAACATTTTTTTACCTTTTTTTTTTTAATAGAAGTGATTTTCCAAGAGTGATGAGTTACTCTAGATAGCAAAAAAAATCATTTTTAGCTGTCCTCACTCATAAAACAGATAGCAGGAGTACCTTGGAAGGGAGCTCTTAGACTCAACATTTTCATATGACTTTTTCTTTGTCTAGTAGCTACCTAACTGGAGACAACACGGGTTTTGATTTCAGAGGTAGTGAAAGCTTGCAGTCCTCAGAGTGGAGCTCATTAAACCCTACCCTTAAATCAATGGCAAAAGTTTGCTTGGCTTCCCAGGGACAGAAATCCACCAGAGCTGCCTAAACCCACATCCCAGTTCAGGAAACACTCCTGGAAACACAGTGAAAAATAACATGCACCACGATGAGCAGGTACTGATTTCCCGGTTTCAGAAGCGTGCTCTAAGGAGCGAAACACAAAGGCTTAAGTGTCAAAATGTCCCCCGAATGGAACATAAAAGCAGAGGACATCTAGAATATGTAGACTTAAAAATAAAATATTCTGTTCCAAGAACCTTTCCCTGTATACTAATTAGGTACTTGTTCTTAATCATCCACATTGCTCTATTTTAGCTTCCCAACTTTTCCCCTCTAAAACTCTAACTGCTCCATACCTGGATTTCCCCCCTGTTTTCAAGGGAAAATCTCCTCCATGCAGGATACACAGCACCATCACTCCAAGGTCTACAGCTTTACCAGAAACCAAATCAGCAGCAACTGAGGAAACTCATCCTTCCACCTTAAAACAATCTTTCTTGTATATTTTGATTCTCACGGGGCCCTTCCATCCCAGGATATTCTATGATTTTCTGTTTAAAAGTTCTCTTACATCTGCTTTCAAATAGCAGTGTGAGCGTGGAAGACAAATTCACTCAAATTTTGGAACACTGCAATCACAAGGGACCCAAATTTTTAAATGGATTCATCACGTTCTATATAAATGGGAATTTTCATCAATTGCCAGTTTCAACCTCGAGGAACCATATAAAGCCAACAAAAGCTCGCTTTCAAGCCTACCCATTCCTTCCTTGCATATCTTAGTCATGAACCCACAGAATGCACTCGACTTCTCAGATCTTGTCACCTATTCCATCGATTTGTATCCAGAGAAGCTGATGAAAACAAAATGCAGTTTGTCTTCCTGTTGTGATCTGTTGTTCTAGAGAAAAGGAAGAGGGCCTAATCTGAGACAAAACTGACCCACACGGCTTGGAAATCACAAAATGATCTTGGTTTGGTGCAGAAATGTTTTCACAGAGATTTGACAGGAGCCATCTGAGTGGCTTCAGGAAACCAAGGTGGAAGTGTGCCTTTGGGTCTCAAGCGTAGATAAATTCAACAGTTTCAGCAATCTCTACTGGACATTTATCCACATAAACACCCCAAGAGCACTACAGAATTTGGTCCATTTCAACCTGACCATCCATTTTTACTCCTGGCAGGCTCACTTTATGCCCTGCTCAGGCAGGGATATTTGTCACCAGGATTAGGCTGTGTTGTCAAGGCTGGGAAGAGCAGCTTGTCCAGCTCTCGCCTGGTGCTCTAGTACTGCTCATCTATTTCCAAAACCCAAAATATCCATCAGCTCAATCCCTCCCCTCTGCTTGTACTCCCTCCAGAATTCTGGATGGGATGCAAAAGTGTTGTTAGTATTAATGGCCCTTTCAAGCCAGCCTTAAAAGAACAAATTTTTGTTAACTTTGCAGTTCCTTTCAACACATTATAGCCTTTGGAATAGATTACTAGTAGCCTAATTTCATTCATTATTTATCATGGGTATTTTTGAAGTCCTTTAATTATTTTTCATCAAAATGCAAACCCAGGCATAGTTGAA
>VWZY01000350.1:9449-63246 GCA_013399075.1 Chloroceryle aenea | reverse complement strand
AGGCACTCGTGTACATTCTGGATTCACAGTCCACACTCATAACTCTCACCAGCTCAACTTATGCAAAAAACACAAACTACAGGAAAAATGTTATGCATCTGTCACTAACACATGTCAAAGTCACCAAAAATGGAGCTGGAGAAGCCTCTCCTAACAGAATTAATGTTATTTATTTTAGAGAAACCAACTTTGTCTGTGCCATGGGCAGAAACCAGCTGCCACCAGACTTCATGGCTGCAAAATAACATGGTGTAAAAGATGCCTTAGAAGGAGGTTACATTTAAACACCAGAGAAAACATTCTCAGCTGTGTGACACCTTCATCCACAGCTGACATCCAGCAATCAGCATTTTCTTTCCCTCACACATCAATATACCACACCAAATACAAAGTAATATGCATGGAAATACATGCAAATGTTTTCAAATTGCATCTCATTAACAAGGAAAAAAAGCATAGCAGTTGCAAAAGAGGAGAAAGGACTTACACCTGCTCTAAATGCTCGGCTGTCTTAAGTTAAGCAAAGTACACACATAGCAGAGCACATAGAAGACAGATCAGCAGATTCTTATCTATCCTCATACACTCCAGAGTAAAAGTAAATCAATGTATATTAGCTGGGAGCTGCCAGCAGCAGCCAGGCTCCCAGAGTCTCTCCAGGTGCCCTAGCAGGCGTAAGTAAGAAATATGTGCATTTCTCAGGAAGGGATAAATGGTTCTAACTTGTCCTAGGAGAGCCCTCCTGTGTATCAGCATTGCTATTCTCCTGATAGATGTTCATTTCGTACAGAAATATGGACTGACTTTTATATCACAGCTCCCAAGTGACCATCCTTTTAAATTCAGGATCATTAGAGCTCTTCAAAACCTAGCTGAATTAGTAGTAGGGTGAATCAAGATTTTGTTTCAAATCCTTAAAACCTGCAGATCTGGTGCACTAAAAATGTACCCTGCCCTCCCTACACCACTGCTCCCCTATCTCCCCTCCATCCCACCCCCTACTTTGTGTGTCTGCAGTGACAAAATAAATCAGGTTGGTTTTTTTGTTTTGTTGTGTGTCTTTGTTTTTTTTTTTTAAAAAAAAAAGTTGAATCTTCCAATCAAATGACTCCACTAGAAACTGGGCAATGAACAGCTAGACTGAGTTCACTTAGAACAGTTAATTTTTTCTGAGACAGCACAACAGGGCAGTACGGGAGAGTAAGATTCCTCTCCCATAACATAACTGCCCAGTCACCCAAAATCCTACATCACAGTGGAGAATGCAGGGGCTCAGGGCTCCCAGTTTATTTGGTGACCACAGTTCCAGACAAGTCTCTGTGGATTCTGCTTATCCCTTGGTACAATAGTGATGATACTTACTCTCCTTTCACGTACTCTCATTTGATTCTCTTAAAATTCAGCTTTACAATTGCTCCCAGTAAAGACAGCTGCTGTGGTTCTTGCCACCGAAGCAACAACCGATGCATTCCCACAGTGATGTGCCATACGAAACACCACAGTGAAGCTGTGGACACTGTGCATGACTATTTCCAACAGGCAGCTATTCTGAACAGCTACTCAATCCTTGGTTGTATTTATTAAAAGGCACCAAGCAATTAATGTTTAATTACTTCATAAAAGAAACAGAAGTAGTAGTGGAGGAAGAGTTAAATACTGTACTAAAAGGAAAAAGCTACAACTAATCACAATTAAGAGGAAGTCCCAGGCTATTTAAATGCTACAATCCAATTATATCAGGTAAAATGAATTACTTCTTTAATGCTGACTTTATATGAAGATACCTTCTTATTACTCTCATTAATAATCATCAGACATCATTTTAGCCCATATTGGCTGCAATAACATTTCTATTAGCATCATGGTGTAGCAGGGCTGACAATTAAAATAAAAAATAAATCAAACCCAGAACTGAATAAATGTAATTATAGTTCAGAAAAGCACTTTTATGACTATTTGATTAGTCAACTGAACAGTACTTATCTTTTAAATCTTAAACTTCAGTTAGATGATATTTTAGACTTATTACAGTAGTCCCTGAAAAACTAAGGTAACAGGAGCAGATGTTTTCAGGAGTTATCTAGCTGCTCTAAACCCAGTATGCAATATGTTACCTGAGGAGCACCAACTAAAATGGACTTAATAGGGCTGTGTATCATACAAATACATGGAATTACTAGGGCATATAAAAACATACAAACCAACCAGCCAACTAAAACCAAACCAAACCAACCTGCTACTGAAGACATAAGTGATCAAGCTCCCTCAGTTGCTTCTCCTTGACTCCAGGCACCTTCTTATGCCTGGAAACCTTAGCACAGATAAACATGGAGTTCTACACAACAGAAGTCAAGAGCACCTGTCATTATCGGCACTGCCACAGCCCAGCCTGCAAACAACAACGGGAGCAGGAAACATCTGTGGTCTCAGAAGATTTTCTTGGAGTATAAACAGGCTACAGAACTGGCCACTGTAGATGGTGGCCCACAGTGACAAGGCAGCTCACAACACACACCAGCATGGGTTGTACAAAAACAACAGTGCTTGCAGAGCCAGGACTGGCTGTTCCAGGAAGGTGAGAATTTACTTATGGGCAAAGACCAAATAATAAGTGTGGAACACTGCCAGCCCCAGCCAGCTCAAAGGGATACGTGGATGTCTGGAAACTTATAAAACAAATATTTGATCAAATATGCATCACTATCAAATTTTCTCCAGGAACCTGCAGAATTTTTACTTCCAGCCTTGAATGTTTGATGCTGAGAATTTGTGAGTAACTCATTTACACAACAAAACATGCAGAACTAGTCCTTTCTTTTCCCTTTTTTTAAGGGGGGGAGGGGTGGGGCAGGGACACATATTTTGATGAGTTGTATAAGATGAAGAACTGGAATATATAACTAAAACCTCCTATTTTAAACTCCTGAATTTTAAATTCAATGGCTGCAGAAGACCACTGCAACAATTACACTCACATTCTCTTTTTTTTTTATACCAAGACACCTTTAGTAAAACCACATTTGAAGGTAAAGTTCCACACTCCCCCGGGGATAAAAATAACAACTTCAGCTGTAGAAGCTCTTAGAGTTTTCTTTTCAAAAAATCATCCAAAACCCAGCCACAGAAGTTTTCCAGTATTTTCAGGAAACTGAAGCACAATTCATATAAGTAGATGCTACAATATTGTCATTAAAATCTACCATAGACAGAAGAGAAATTTTTGAGAGAAATGGCCACCAGGCCACATTGCCCCCCAACTGCCATAGATCTTTCAAAACTGGGCATCATGGCCCCCTTTTCTACAGCTCTAGCAGCCCTCTTTCAGTCTTGAGATCCAGCAACAACAGGTACTTGTTTTTCACAAAAGTTATTTATCTCATTCAACCAATAAAAAGTAAAAAGCATCTGTGTTGCCAAAGGATGAGGTGCGTCCAACCTGCACGTGGTGGATCCACAGCCACTTTGGGATAGGTTTTCTTTTAAATTCAGATGTTTTCTCTCACATGCACCACTGTGAGTGACAGCCTGGACATCAGCATTACTGAACCTGGGTACTTTAAACAACACTCACAGGATAGAAGGGCACTAAAGCAGTTACACAGCTTAGACTTGGGCACACCTGCTATTCTGGGGAGCAAACGGAGACATGCATCCAATCACTGACTACTGTCCAACAGACTCCCCACAGGTGCTCTGCTCCAGAATTGCACTGTGTAACCTACAGCAAAGCTCTATACTGGTAATGGTGTTTTAATATGTTAACCCTTCTCACAATGGAAAACAAAGACTAAGAGGTTGAATGTAAGAGCTAAAAAAGTGACTACCACGTCCTCCCTCCTTAGCCCCAAGTCCCCAGCAATGACAACATATGAAATTGCTCTGTCACCTCCCAGTGGCAAGGGCTGCTTTCTGCTCTCTGTCTACACAAGCTTAATGGTGTCTTTGGTTCAACGATCTCTTGGTCCACTGTCACGTACATTAAAAGTGACAAGAAAATGTCGGGTTTGGTTCTGGGGAAGAGAGGAAAGCATGCAAAAATCACTGGCCTCACCTGGGCACCTTGCTCCAAGTTTACATTTGCCAGCCACTTAAGTAGTCAGAAAAAGACCAGGAAGAGAATGGGCCAAGTCTTCCAAGTCTAACCATCATGTAGTTGTCTCCACACATTCCCTTCTGTGGAGAGTAATTACACATTTAAAGATTTTTCAGATTCCAGGTCTAAATTTTCAAGGCAAACCAGCTTTTTGAGAGACATTACTTGTGTCTTCTTTTGGTGGTATGGGTAATATTACAATAGTTCACACTGAGGTGAAACATTTTACCCCAAATGAATGAAATACTACCCTCAAAAAAGCTTCTCCAAAGCCACAAAATGCCATTATTTGTGGTATTGGGGTGTGTGTGTAGGCACCCATGTACCCACATCTGCACATACAGGAAGAGGAATGGGGAGGCAGAGGTGGTCTTTGCCTTCCTTTCTCCTTTCAGGGACAAATTCAGCACTGAACAGGAATACTGAGGCAGGGGGGGTAAGCTTCAAGGCAGGCTCTTTTCCTTTCTGCTCATCACTAGCCCTAGAAAGAAGGGCCTTGCTCTGAAAACAGTGCCACATTTTAGCAGTTATTCATTACTAGTCATTACTAACCTCAAGTAAAGCAGCTCAGTTTTAACCTAGACGTTATGTTCCAGGGTGCCCAGACACAAATCGGGCAAGCAGAGAGAGGGATTGACCAAACACAGAGTGAACAGAGATCTGGCAACTCTCATCTTCTTCAGTTCAAGGCACTAGAGACAAGTTTCATCTCTTCAGAGAAATAAACTGTTATTCAGCACAACTCCAAGCTGTTGGCATAGTGTAAACCTTGCCCAGTTTTAGTAGAGATTGTTACTCACAAAAATAAGCTGCAAGTGAAAACTCTATTCCAGCTGAGAACGGACTTTGATTCAATCCAGTTGCTTCAGAGAGAAAACGAGAACTATGCTTCAGGCACGGTGCTGTTTAAAGGCCAACAAAATATATGTTCCCAAAAGTTGCAAAGACAGATGGACCAGACACCAGGAGCCATATAAACTGCAAGAGAGTCACTCTCTTGGCAAAGGTAGCACTTCAAAAGTCTTTTCAAGCATCCACTGCACCAACCTGTCTCCCTTTTCTGCCTTTATGATTCAAGCCCTTGAATTACCAAAATATTCCTGCAGTTGATGAGCTGTCACTGGGCATTTCAACTGTCAGCATCAAATCTAAGTGAGACAGAAAAGGCCGAGGAAGCCCGCACCATCTGGGTGGAGTTTTCACGTGCCTGTTCTGCAACCAGCCAACAGTGAAAGTTGCACTGCTGAGTGGAGGAAGCTTTGTACCAAGTCCAAAAGGAACATAATAACGTGCACTTTTTAAAAAGCAAAATATCACTTCTAGAACTTCCTGTTTCCAGCTCATTAGCACTGCACTTTACCTTCTTCGTTATAAAAAAAAAAAGTGCTCTTTATCACTCAGTCAAAAACCTCTTCAAAACTCACCCAAACCAGGACATAAACCCTGTGATACCCACCCCAGCCACTCACTCTCCACCAGACCACAGATTAGAAAAATCACCACTTGCCTTTTCACAACAGCCATCTCTTCAGGACTGAGAACTGAACAACCTGTTGGAAGTTTCAATTTACAGCAGCTCAAGATTTGCTGAAAAAGTCTCAGCGCTTCCAACAGCAGGGCTGCTGCACAACTGCAGTGCTGGCCCCTTACTTCAAGTCCCTTTGAAAATCCCAGGGTGGATCCATTTCTTTTGGACCATAACATACTATGACACGGTAGTGCTACTGTTTTCAAAGTTCCACTACCTTGGTTGTTAAAAAAACTCTACTGTAAGCCCTGATCCCTCTGTAATACAAATAGAAGTTATAAATATCCAATACTGTAAGTGCTGGGTTAGTCATGCATTGGTTTGAAACATCTCTAGACAACTTGCTTTATATTCTACTATTCTCTGGTATCTTTTAGAGAAAAAAAACAGGTTTCAATTTCAGTACAGAGAATTCTTTAAATCCTTGCAGCTTTAACTGTTGATTATTTTATAAAGCCACAGAGAACAGTTTACAAGGAGCCAAATGGGTAATCATTATTCCCCATCAGCAATGAGCTGTGACTTGTGTAAATTGCATAATAAATTAGGTATTTTGAGATAAATGAATTTACAATAACAATCATGGACTGAAAAGCTCTACTTCTTGTCTCCAAAGGCACAAGCTCTGGTTAAAATCAGCCACAGGTAGTTAAGTGATTATAAACTGTAAAAATAAATCAACCTGATATAATTGCTCCAAGGAAAAAATTACCAACATATTTAAAATTTCAGCAGTGCACCTTTTCCCATATCCATTTGGCATTATCTAATTACCTTCACATTTCATTTCCATCAATGATATGACCTGTATTTTCCTTTTATAACTGTCAGGGAGGGGGTTGGAGGGTGGAGTGGAGGACCACAGTGATAAATCAACCTCACCATTAGGCCCGAAATGGCTCATCGCTGCAGCTCTAAATCCAGGATTTATAAAGATGTCTAGGCCATATAGCACACTTGTGGACACCATAATAAATTCATGAGCACATTGCCAAGGCAAACTACTTCATTATGTGGCAGGCTGCTAGCCATTAATCTAGCAGAGAGAGATTCCTGGGAAACTGAGACTGCTTGGAAATTTATGCAGGCCTAAAGTTACCCATTTCATTATGGATTTAATCTGCTCTTTCTGCCAGAGTGCATGAAAGGTTTTTACAGTTTAGATCAAGTGCTTGTAACTCCCTATTTTATATTATTTCTTCAACAATAATGTCCTAATTTTCCTCTCAAAAACTATTCAAACTCAATGCCTTCACGCTTGCCTTCCTCTAATATTACACTAGATAAAATATTTATACAATCAATTGACAAAGAGCAATTTTTTTCCCTTAAATGTTCCATTAACATGTAAATTTTCATATGATCTTTATCTCATAGGCAAAATGTGCTTCGAAATGCCCACCTTCTTCCAGACATTTAACCCTTTAGTTGGCTGTAAAGAATCAAAACAGATTCAGTGGCCTCATTTCTAAAGTCCCTAAAGAGGTCCTGTATTTAAATTACTATTCACTGAAAGGAGAAGTAGCTCCTAAAGTAATTTGCTTTCCTTTTTCAATGGCTTATTCTCTTCTCTTCCTCCTAAATATGCACAAAGACAGACACATATTTTAAGTGCAATTCCCGTAAATAAGGTTATTGCAAACTACTCTTTTCAACTCTATTTACAGTAGAGTTTAATAAAATGTCACTAGTAACACAGAATATAGACAATACCATGACTGACATATAGAATTAGATTAATGAGAACTATAAAAATAGAATTAATTTTGAACTGAGTATTTGCAGATTACCATCTTCTGTAAATAAAGATATCTTCACATTTCAGGTGGCCCTGTTAGTAATGTAATTGCAATTACTATAAATTGAGAAACTTAGGCCAAAACTTTTTCAGTGATTTGATTTTTATAATGATACATAATGGGAAGACCAAAAACAGAAGCTGCAATCATAAATGTGTACACACACCCCCCAAAAATAATAAAAATCTAACAATTCCATTTTCTTTTATGTTCAGTATTCTTTCCTGTTACCTTGCTAGAACTCCCAGCTATGCATTGAGGAAAACACTCCAGTGCCTTGCTGGAAATGGGTATAAAAGGTTACATTTGCATATTAGGGTGGTTCTCATTAAACGCCTAAAGCTAATTTTGATGGACAAGTGCTTTACACGGATGAAGCACACTGAAACCGTGATGGCAAACACCCTCTGTATCATTCTTGTTACTAGTCTTGGTAACCTACTACGTGAAAACGCACACAAAATACGCTGGTTAATAAATCCATCACCAGGTGAGGGCCAACCTAGAGCCAGGATTTTAGTAACACATCTTTATCTCTCACATCATTATTAATATGATTACAGAGCAAGAAAACACATGAGAACAGTAATCATAGAATCATAGAATAGATTGGGTTGGAAAAGACCTCCAAGATCATCGAGTCCAACCCCTGATCCAACTCCAATTACTATATCATGGCACTAAGGGCCATGTCCAGTCTCTTTTTAAAAACCTCCAGGGATGGTGAATCCACCACCTCTCTGGGCAGGCCGTTCCAATGCCTGATTACCCTCTCTGTAAAGAATTTCTTCCTAACATCTAACCTAAACTTCCCCTGGCAGAGCTTGAGCCCATGTCCCCTTGTCCTGTTGTTGGTTGCCTGGGAGAAGAGGCCAACCCCCACCTGGCTATAACTTCCCTTCAGGTAGTTGAAGAGAGTGATGAGGTCACCTCTAAGCCTTCTCTTCTCCAGACTAAACAACCCCAGCTCCCTCAGCCTCTCCTCATAGGACTTGTGCTCAAGTCCCTTCACCAGCCTGGTTGCTCTTCTCTGGACCCGCTCCAGTACCTCAATATCCTTCCTGAACTGAGGGGCCCAGAGCTGAACACAATACTCAAGGTGTGGCCTCACCAACGCAGAGTACAGGGGAAGGATCACTTCCCTGCTCCTGCTGGCCACACTGTTCTTGATGCAGGCCAGGATGCCATTGGCCTTCTTGGCCACCTGGGCACACTGCTGGCTCATGTTCAGCTTCCTGTCGATCAGCACCCCCAGGTCCCTTTCCACCTGGCTGCTCTCCAGCCACTCCGTGCCCAGCCTGTAGCGCTGCATGGGGTTGTTGTGGCCAAAGTGCAGGACCCGGCACTTGGCCTTGTTGAACTTCATTCCATTGGAGTCAGCCCAACTCTCCAGTCTATCCAGATCCCTCTGCAGAGCCCTCCTGCCTTCCGGTAGGTCGACACTCCCTCCCAGCTTCGTGTCAATGTATGTAATGCCTTCCATAAAATAAAACTCTTCATTTTTGCCTTGTCTTACAAGTGGCAGCTTATCTTGCCTGCTTCAGAAAAACAGTTTTTTCCCCATCAGAAGCTTCTGGGCTGTAGGACAGTTGCATCTCCAGTAGTGAGCAGGCACATTTTGGTGATAACTCTTTACCTAGTCTTTCAGATATGCTTCATGAATAAAACTTCCACCCACACTAAATTAGCTGTCTGATAAGATTTAGCATTTTTGGGATAAAACCTAACACTCTGAAGAGAAAACCTGGGAACCACTTATTCTGGGAAAAAAAAAATAAAAAAATCCAAAGCAAACCTGAAGCCTGCCCTTTTTTTTTAGCAGACAAAGTCCATCCTGCAGAAGGCAGCCTGGATCCAAATTTATTTTTCTTTTTAAACCTAATAAAGGGAAACTGCCTTTTATATAATTCATTATTCTACTACCAAAGAGAATACTGAACTGGGGAAGTGCATGATCTCCATATCACAGTGGGAAAAAGATTCATGTGCAAAGAGATGGAGGTTCAGATTCAATAGCTCTTTACATCTCTGGCTTGCAAAGACATGACAGTCCACCTGAGCTTTGTTCTCAGGCTCATGGTAATCTGCAGATCTCTTTTCCCTTTCTTTCCCCAAAATATTACCCACTTGGACCAACTCTGTTGAACTCTGATAGGAAACATTTATATAGACTTAAACTGATCATAACAATAAACTGGCATTAGTCAGTCATTAAGCATTACACTTAGAATTACATAGCAGAGGCATACTGTAGAAGATTGATCTGAACACAAGAAGCACAAACAGGCAAAGGACTGAAAAACAATTTTTAACAGATTCAGCAGAATTTCAGCCTTCTCCAGGGGAAAGGCAGATTCTGCCTCAACTCATGGGTTAGGCATAAAACTATTTTTAATAATATTTTTAATTTGCTATAAGTGAAACATTTTTCATATAGTTAGTCTCCATCTGAACANCGGACGAAGTAACTTCTCAAAAAGGCCCTAACACCCAAGAGAAGATTTCTCCAAGTGTGAAGGAAGACACTTTACTTCTTCAAGAAAAAAAAAATAAAATCCCAAATCAAGGAACTTTAAATACACACATATATTTAAAAAAATAAAAAATAAAAAAATCAGACTTTGCTTAGAGTCACTGAAGATCATCTCTGGCGTCAATAATTTCCAAGTATCCACATCTTTCAATGCTTTAAATTTTCTCTTTTTTTAATAGGATTTTTCTAATACAACTTTTTTATCTTTCTCCTTTTTTTTTTAAACAACAGTTCCTTTATCTAACCTGGCTCTCAAACATTTTGAGGGCTTTGACCTGAAACACACCTCCTCCCCCTCCCCCCCCCAATCCAGAGTTGTCCCAACNAGGATTGTCCCAACTGGCTTCAGTAAAGTCTGAATGTTTCCCTGAAACAGTGAGTCCACACATGGGACTTCAGAAACACCCACAGCAGCCAACAAGTCCTCACAGCTTTCTGGCTCTGGTGGGATTTGCAAGCACAGGTGACAGGATCCCACCAGAACACACTGACATGCCTTTACAGTCATGACCCATTGAATTCACCCTTGGGACTTTTCAGGCAAATGGCAAACATTTTAAAGGGTCTCAGAAGCTTCAAGCCCAAGTTCAGTGGAAAGTCTTCAGTGGAGGACTTGTAACTCTCATCTGCAGGACTTTTATGATTTTGAGACTAAGCTATTACAAAGCCCTGTAACGCTGCACTCTTCCTGGGATACTCTAAGAAAACAAGCAACAGATTTTCCACACCCTCCATTTTTCAAGACTTTCTATGTATCTGACTATACAGTAAAAATAAATTTCCAGCAGCAAGCTGAACAAAATCCAAGGTTTTAGTGAAATTCAATCCATTTAGGCCAACGCAAATACAGGAAATAGAATGCAGCTTAGCAGTGTAAAAGCATATAAAACCTACAAAATGTTTCTGGAAGCAGTGATCCATGCCAAAATGCCAAGAATAATATGTCCAATAATACACATAATTTTTTTCCATGTAGACAACACAGACTACCAGAGTCACTTTGAGTACCTAAATTGGTATCACCAGCACTGCTTGTTCCAGAGTACGAGAGAGACTGGCGAGATGCTACAACATACACACACATCAACAGGGAGTTACATCAGAGTACAGTGAAGTGCTTGGCAGAATGATAACACTCTAGACAGCCAATTCGATCAAAATCAAGGGCCCAGGTAGCCAGGGTCCTGGCTAACTTCTTCAGTCTTACAACCTGATGAACTTCCCAGTCACTCTCAGACTGCCGCCTCTGTACAAAGACCCACTGAATGGAGGGCCAAGACTTGAGTGCTCTTTCAAGACCCTTGCAACTCGACGGACTTAAGTAAACAAATGGCTCAATTATTTTAACGTTTTGGCTTGTGCCTACCTTGTTGCTTGCTTGCCCAATGGCTAGTACCACACACCTAGACTGTGCTGGGCAGTAAGCGGGTGCCTGTGGCAGGAAAGCAACCTTGGCTGGGAACAGCAGTGCTCAGTGCTTGCCTGCAGCATACTGAGCATGCTCAGAACTCCCACGATCAGGAGTATGTTCTTTCAACCAGTACTTTATGCAGGATGCTTAGCCAGGCCTCCAGCAGACTGAGACGGGCTAAACTGCAAAAGCCCAGCAGTTTTGAGAGTTGGGGCTTTGGCCAAGACCTCAGTAGAGCTGTGTGCTCAAACCCATGTGCAGAACATGAGCTCAGTTGATGCTGAATGGTACCATTAGATCCCTTGTTAACTACTGGCTGTCATCCTATTGGAATTCAAAAGAACTGCAAAACCGATGGACTTGTAAAACAAATAAGCAAAATCAACTTAAAGTAGTTCTCTGACAGCAACATGTTAATTGCAGTTATCCCATCTAAAGTACTCCAGACTGCCAAAAAGCTGTTTACAGAGACTGACTACACACACACACACACACACACACACACACACTGATAAAGTTCCCTTTCCAGAAGCCCTATCATCTGGCAAGAGGCAACTCTGAGCAACTCCATGAAGGCAGCACCTCAGGCATTGCTAGCTTAGCCTGCACAAACTTTGGGGAAAAAAAAAAAAAGAGTAGATGATCAGAGCTTCCAAGGTGAAAGCTGCCAACACTTTCTTACCAGGGGATAGAAAGACATAAGAGTTTAAATACTTCATGTTCAATGAGAGCTATGCCTTTAAACTGTTGGCACCACCGGTCCTTCAGGTTGCTGAAGTTAAACTACGCTGGCATTGCCAAAAAGCAGCAGCAGTGCCTGCCAGTGACTCGGTCCCTGAGTAGGCTGATGAGATCCGATACACGCAGACAGCAGCGCTGGCAGGAGGCAGCCTACTGAATGGATGCGACACTACAAAGAAGAGTAATAAGGCTGGAAAGGATGATTTCTCCTGTAATTTTAGGTAAATCCTGGAGCAGGAGAAAAATTGAGTATATGAAATAGATGGGTGTTAACGTGACTGAGTGGCATTACTGAGACACAAGGCTTGCATGCCAAAGGGATTTCAAATTTGCACCAGATGACTCCACCCCCCCCAAAAAAAATCCTACAGCATATTTGGCCTCTTACATTTAAATCTGAATAGTTATTACATTTCTTCTTCTTAGCAATGTTAGAGATTAATATTTTCTCAAAAATTTTTTTAAAAAAATCATTTAAAGGTCATAATTGAGCCTGCAAATATCTTCAGATGTCTCCCATCTAAGTCGTAGAAACAATGTAATCTGAGCAAGAAACAAATCAAATAGGTTGCCACCCTAACTTTACAATACACACTATTTTTGTCTATTACACTGGCATTTGGTTAATTTACATGGTAACATTAACCTCGACAGATATGTGATTATCCCCTTTTGATCATGTGTGTTGATTTGAAAGACTCCACACTTACAAACTTGCCACCAAAATACTCCCAGATTTTGCTTTCAGTGCAGAAGTTCATTACAAGGCAGAACTCTTCCAGCAGAAGAAATAAAAGATATCAGCATACTCAGCTGAAGATCTGGATGCTCATGGCTGATTCTCCTAACAGAACTGCACTGCCTGTGAACATAACCCAAACCACTTACCCATGTTGAAATAAGGACAGGATCCTGGAGTAACCAACACCTTCACCCTGAAATAATGCTCCATGACCTTCACAGAGGAAGGGAAGAAGATGATGTAAAATAATTACTGGGTCTGCAGTCAGACTTATTTTACACATTAACCTAGAAGGCAGTAAGGCTGCCATATGGATTCCTGTGCCATGTTGCATCGCAGACTCAGCTCACAAGAGCAAACCTTCATATTGCTTACTGGAGCACCACTGGGAATCTTTTATTAGCCACAGCATAAAATTAGTAATTCTGTTTAGACAGATCCTTGCAATATCCTGGAAGTTTTTTTCCAGAGAACATCAGAGTCCAATTCTTCATCATGGTTTCTTTTTTGGTGCAGAAAGGGTGTTTAAATTCACCCTGGTACCACTTTCTAAT
Source organism: Chloroceryle aenea (assembly GCA_013399075.1). NCBI lineage: Eukaryota > Metazoa > Chordata > Aves > Coraciiformes > Cerylidae > Chloroceryle > Chloroceryle aenea. The sequence goes on along the minus strand of VWZY01000350.1, from coordinate 49,845 downwards.
TGCTTCAGAGGCCCCTGAAAAGAGCCTTTCCTAAGTCATTCAGGGAAAACTGCCAGGAATTCACCAGCCCACAAACAGTCATTTTTTTCTGGAATTTTTTTCTGGAATAATAGTTTCCCACATCAAACAAATCAAAGCATCGTTATCAGCATGGTCTGTGGGTGGCATTTATTGTTACAAAATCCCAAAATCCCATTCTCCTTGACTAGAAAGGCACTAACCCCCCCCAAGGATCTCCCTCCAACCCTCTCCCAGTTTTCATCACAGATTTTTTTTTTTCCTGGGTAAGTTTTCCACTCCACTTAAACACCAAGGATGGTGCAATGTCTGCGCTTTCTTTTCCAAGGCTGTGGTGCCAGGAACTAACGATATGTGAAATGTTCCATCCCTGCAGGTTTTCCTGCTCAAACATTTTCTAAATAAATAAATAATTAAAAACAATGGTGTGTGCCACGTTCCAGCCCTGAATTCCCGGAGCAGCTCAGGTCCTTAAACTGAATAATTTGCCTCAGCTTGCGTATTGCAAAACCTATTCAGCAAAAGATTATGGGCCTTTAAGTGCCATCCAGGCCTGAAATATGACTCTAGGGCTTTAGTATGTCAGAACTGAGAATTGCTAGTGAATATTCTGTTCTGGCAATACTAAAACTACCGTTATTTAGCAATATGGGAGCAGGCAAATGGGGGCAGGAGAGAGAAACAATCTGACAGAAGGGAAAGACTATAACTTAGCAGAAACGGAGGTGCAGTTTTCATATGTGGCCACATGAATTCTTTATGGAATAAAATGCATTTGTGAATCAAAAAGCAGATGCAGATTTATATTCTCACTTAAATCTGCCAAAAGCAAGTAAATGAATACCGAGAGCTCACATTAGTTCAGGAAACAATTTATGAGGATACGTGGGTGGGTGCGTGCAGGTACTCTACATGAACAGTCTCAAGGGGAATTAGCAGCTACTTCTGCTCCTCATAATGAAGAATAAATAGACTAAACTGAAAATTAGCAGCACCTCATTAAATGTAAAACCATCCACATACAAAGCAGCTAAGACTCAATCTTTAAAAAATTCAGAAGGTGCAGTGTAACATGAAAGCCAAAGGAGCTTTTGTCATTCCATCACAAATTATTTAGGCTTATGTCATGGCATCAAGCCAAAGCTCTTTGGTGGAGCACTTGTGAGCCACTTTTCCCTGGTAAAAGTTGCCTTCTGACCTCAGGTTTTTCAGTCCTCTTCAGCACTTCATAACCTCCATGTCACACACCCCAAAATCCCCCCCCTACCCTCCCTGGTGCAAGTTCACATCTGTACTGAGGAGAACCAGTCCTGCCGACTGTGTCTACTCAGTGCTTAGGGATTGCTAGTAACTCCAGTCACCTCCTAGAAAGCCTGGATGCTCCAAGGAAAGTCTGTGCAATGCCTTTGAGGCTCCTCCTGTAACTGCTCCTCACTGGAGCTCAGTTCAGAAACTGCAAATGCATCTACATTCCTAACAGAAACCAAATTCCATGGGTGCTGCATGTGTAAATGGAAGTTTGATACCAAGAAGTCTCTATCTGCAGCTTCCATTCTTCTAGCTCCACTTCATCCTCTCTCCTCTTTCCTACCAATTAACATGGGCAGAATTACACACAAGCTGTCCAGACTCACCTGACCATTTGCAAGTGAAGCAGGCCAAGTTAATAGCTGTCCAACAAGAGCATTACCACCTACGAAGCTTGTATAGTATGGAGTCTAAGATTCTACTTGAGATTGCTTTATTCTTTTTCAGATGAGAGAAACATGGAATGGTTTGGGTTGGAAGAGACCTCTAAAGGCCATCTAGTGCAACCTCCCCGCAGTGCAACTAGAGCAGGTTTCTCAGAGCCCTGTCCAACCTGACCTAGAATGTTTCCAGAGATGGGGCTTCTCCCACCTCTCTGGGCAACCCAGGCCTGTATCTCACCACCCTCAGCATAAAAACCCTGCTTCCTTCTCTCCAGTCTATACATTTCCCTCTTTTAGTTTTAAAGCATCACCCCTTGTCCTATTGAAACAGGCCCCGCTAAAAAGTCTGTCCCAATCTCTCTCATAAGCCTCTGTTATGAACACTTCTCTTGTTTTCTCTTTAAGCTCCTTTAGGTACGAGATGAAAGTTTCCATAAAGGAGTAGGCAATCTCTATTGCCTCCATCTTGGAGTCTCCAACCTAACAGATACTCATGGGTCTGACCTCCAGTAATCTTTAAATGCACACTTCTACCATCAAACCTTTCAGGGATGTCTCAGTTTGAGCTTGTAAAGTAAATCACTCAGATTACTCTCATGTTGGAAACTCCAGGCCTCCTCAAACTGTTTTCTGTGTTCGGATGGCTATGTTTTCATTCTATAGGAGATTAAGTACTAAGATCACCCTGTTTGGAGTTCGGTATGACAATAAGCACCATATATCTGCTTTACAAAAGAACAACTCTTCTTAAATCCTCACCACAGCAGAGATTGCTCTCTAGCCTGAAAGAGCCCTGCCAATAAATCATTTGCTAAGAAGAAGCTCTGATCTACAGTTAATGCCAAAGGAAGGGCGGTGCCAGGTAAGTCATTGTTGGTACTGGACCATTTAGGTTTCCCTTGGAGAACCAACATCCCATCGCTCTGCCAAGCATAGATGGATGCTGAGATTGGATGGGAATTACAACACAAACTGAGTCTTGACCTAGTCACAATTAATAGACTGATTCAGAAAAGTCTAAAATACATAAATCAAGAAAAGCTAAGACAGACACTACATTAAGGTTTAGATCTGATATTAAATTAATCTTCACAAGGGAACTTGTAACTCTTTAATCGTGTATGCTTATAAACAAGAAAGTCATTAAATTGACTCCATTCTGACTGCATATTAAATTGCATGAGGATAGAGATAAGATCTTTTACTCAACTTTTCCATAATACCATTGGTTTGCGTTTTCTTTCAACTCCCTACAATAGGCTTTTAAGAAGATTGGTTTTTGACATTATTTCCTGACACTGATGCATCAAAGCAGTTAATAACCTAGAAGAGGCATCAAGGGAAAGGTGCATCTTACAACCTCCTAGTCATTAGCAGCATCCGGAGGTGACAGAGAAATCTAAAATAGCATCAGCTCCCTTATGGAGCAGATCCAAGGCATGCAAGTGAAATGTCCTTACTAGTCCAAGTCTCACTGGGGATTTTTTTGGTGATGGGAGCAGCAGAGGATTAGATGTGAAAAAATATGAGCTACTATCAAAACTATCTCTTCCTGTAGTAACTCTTGAAAGTTGTAGATACAGCAGCGTGAGATGATCGGAGTACAAATGCATCTGCTAATGGGCCAGAAAACAAAGATGAGAGCCAGTGACTCACACTGTAGCAGAAAGAAAGTTTCTCTCTAGTCCGAGGACATCTTCGTTACATAGATTGACACTGCATTAACAGCACAAGTCTGAACAGACATGATCAGAATTAAGGAGTAACTTAAATCCATCCCTTACATGAAGCATATGTAAGTTTTGCAGCTTTGTATTTTAGCAGTAAATATTTCAGTTTAAGGAAATAGTGGTATATACTTTGGGTTTGAGTTTCCAAATAGATATTTGGAAAGAGATTGAATTTACTGAGCCCTGTGGTTAGTGTCATTGAAGTCACCTCCCGTACACTAATATGCTCAGCTGCCCAAGTGCTTGCAGGATGAGACCCTTCACTCATTACATTCATAAATACGAAAGCCAGCAGGGACCATTACAGTCTGGGCTGACCTCGTGCATAAAACAGGCCATCAAATTTCAAATGTAATATAATTAGGGTTCTCAGGTTTAACTGATAACAGCAGCAAATACCCCACAGAGACTTTAAAAATGTGTCAGGCAAATTTACACATAGAAGGTATGCTTTGATATGTGCCACTGAAACATCACCAGCGCTAAGCTCATTCATGCCCAGAAGTTCCTAGATTTTTTTTTTTTTTGAAAGCTATTCCTAGTCGTCTTCCTGCTCCGGGGAAAGCTTCAAGGACTGTTTATTGTTCTTGTCTTCTCTCTTAATATTTTTAAGCCCCTCTCCAGGCAATGGCCTAAGATATTTTTCTCTTTTTGTTATTTTCTTGCCTGAAATGACTGCGAGTACAGTGCCTGAGGGTTCTGCAGGCTCTCTGAGGACAGAAACTGACACAGCATTTTTTATTTTTTAACTCTCACCAATATCAGTAGCCTCAATTATGTTGGTTTTTCTCTCCTTTTTAATTAATTCAGCTAAGTGAGCTTGGAAAAAAAAAAGCCTCCAATTAACCCTTGCTAAGATATTTCAATTTTTATTAGTATTTAAACCATTGAAGCACTTATGCCATCACCCAAATTGGCTGTGCTACATTTTTTCTCCCCAGTGAAAAACTTATTCCTCCATAATCGTTAGTGTCATCAAATTACAATTCCATGGAGAGCAGGTTATATGAATATACCACTGAACATGAGCATATAATTGCAAAAGATGAATGGAAAGCTGCCCTGGACTTGCTGGGCTTTGACTTTTTTAATCTATTCTGGTATTTTTGAGGCTTTCAGTAATATTTTCAATATTCCTTCACAGGAAGGTTGAAACTACTTTATGGAATCGATAACAGGAAAAAAAGAAAAAAGTCTCACTTTCTTGTACAAGCTCATTTCTCCACAGTGGTGCTACTGCAGTGCAACTGGAAGTAAAAGAAAACTTCAGTCACATACTAGCAGGGGTTAAATCAGAGCCTGAGCTCAGCCTAACCCATACCCTGTTAAAAAATACCAATCCCGTTTTTCAGGGCGATCACAGGTTTGTGTAATACCAAGAGGCAGAGGGTGATGTTCCGAGAGGCGACGCGTGCGATAGCATCGCGAGACACGGGATACAAGGGACTGCCCTGCGGAGGCACTGATGCTTTGGGCGAGAGCAGGGAAGCTGGTATAGAGAGTTGAAAGAAGCAAAGCTGTATGAATGATATTAAATAGTTAGGAACATGGGCAGATACTCATTAATTTGGCTCAGATTATGCCACTCTGACTGGCTTCAGACTTCTAGGCAAACAGCTCTTACAGCTAAACATTTTCCTAAATGCGACGTGATTTATTTAAGGGGATGTTTTCCAAGTGATCCAGTTACTGAGACTTTATGTATCATATTGCAGCTTTAAAAACTTGGCGCCCTCCCTTCCTCCCTCCAAATTTGCCCTGGTTATGAACTCCAGGAGCGTGGTTTATGGTGGCACTGCTGAGACACAGCTTCAATTAGGCTACAGTGGTGCTGTCAGGTGCTGCAGCCAATCACCTAACATGTGCATGTTTTAAGAAAGGCAGCACTTTTTGTCAGGACCAAAATGATTTCCAGTCTCCAGTTCATTGTTTCAGGACCAGAAGCACATAACTCAGAAACTTGAAGCATACGCTAAAAACATCACATGTTGATTTACACATATATATTGACTGATGCTATCAGTGGAATATTTACCTTAATCAATATTAAAAGATGCTGCTAGTGATTTAAATGTTGAGCTGTCTCAAACTAGTCAATATATGTTTCTATCTATAACCATATGCCTGCCTGCTAGCTGCTCATTTCCTCTGCCCCAGTCAATGAATTTGGTAGAAATATTTTGCTACCAAACATCTTCCTATCTCTATTTAGATTCAAGAGCCCATTTCTCAAATTAATGCCTTAAATATTTTACAATCCATGTGTACAGTCACCTGCACAAGTTTTACACACAAAAATGTTTGAGGGAATGAATTATCACTGCAGGGGTAGTCCTGGATCCTTGGTGCTAACAATGAGGAAGCAGAAGTTTTGACAACTATCTAAGGAAAGTTCCTTTTCTGACCCACAGTGGGTGAAGATTTCTCTCTGTTACACACTAATTCATCCCCTCTCCAGAGTTGCAGTTTATAATTTCAAGTGTACCTTGTCCTTTCTTTCAGGCTAAGGCTTCTCGATGGAGGTTCATGGCCTTGGAAACTGCCCTATTTTCAATGGGCTTAGAAAAAATTATGTCTCCTCAGTGTTTTCTCCCCAGCTTGGCCTTGTTGGTGATAATTCTTGATAGTCCCATTTTTATCAGAGTTCAAGCTCTCAGCCCAACCAGGAATGTCTTGCCAGGTGCTACCAAGCAAATTGCTCTACCAGTGTTCAAGAAAAAAAACAAGGAATACTCATTGTTCCAATGTTATGCCCAAGATGCCATCTTGAAGTTAAGGTATCTTCTGGAGCTCTAGGCAGACAGTTTGCTGCTGCCTCTGAAAGCATGTGCTCTGTGAATACAACCTGGGAGTTTTGAGACAAGACCAAGCCAGGAAACTGAAGCTTAAACAAAACTGTCTGGGATTGTCAAACTTTTTGTTTGTTTAAAGGTTAAGCACTGTGTGCATCAAAATGACAAGGAGCCACATTTCTTATGAAGCATACCACACCTCTGTCTTGCACGAGCTTGCTTTGAAGCTGTGCGCATACACATTTTGTTGGGGGGGGGAATTGCTTTTGTTTTGTTTCTGTTGTTACTGACAGGCAAGAAAGAGCTTTCACACAGTGTCAGCCTTAAACTGCAGTTTTCCTCCTCAAACTTATTCTCTGAGTCCTACTTATTCTTCCAGAAGATGCATTTTCTCTCACCTCAAAACTGTCTGCTTCCCTCCAGCTGCCCTCCCGACTTTATCTCTGGATGGCCTCAGCTCCAGTGGAAGTGGGCTGAGCACGCTTCTCACCACCGGCCAGCACAGTGCCAAGAGCCAGTGCTCTTCCTAGGACTTGAGCTCCTGGAGGCAGCAAGGATAGAAACATGAGTAGTGCTTTCTGGAACTGCTCCCTTCAATTTCTAAATCTACTTCAGCAAACCTCCTTATTACCCCTTGATTTAAGGGACTGTTACACGTCGTAGCTTTCAGATACATTAGCCTGCAAGTGAGGGTAGAGAGGACGGATAAATCACAAAAATGGATTTCACGAGGGATAATTTACATGAGCAGGGGAAGCACGTTCCTTGTGCGTCCTGAGGAGAACACAAAAGAAATACTTCATAAATCTTCAAAACATTTGTTTATGAATTAGGTTCTAACTTCAACTGATTTTACAACTGTAAAATGAAAGATATTTATACGTAATGGAATTAGCTCTTGTAAAAGACTTATTCATAAATTAGACTATCCTTCCACTTAGCACCGCATTACTTACAAATAAAAACAATTTCCTGCCTAACTACTGTGTAGCAGCAGCGCCTGGGATTATCATGTATTTATTGCACACAGAAGTTGTGTATCCTGTATAGGATACACAGCAATACAAATATTCCGCCCAAGTCTTGGCAAGACCTCCAACTTAGTTTTGGTAGAGAAAATCTTATTTTTTGCTGTTTTAAATGAGCAAACTTCAGTTGGATCTCCTTGCCAAAAGACTAGTCACTTGAATATCTTTGGATCTTTCAGCTAAAAGCAAAAAAATCATCCACATTTAGTACAGCACAAACCAAGAAAAACTAAATTACAGTTTAATTGGGTGCCTATGCTAGATACTTGGCAACACATCAACAAATCTGAGATCTGAATCTTCAGCATCTATACACATCATGGAATCGTTCTGCCAGCGATATAGAGAGAAAAGTGGCTATAAAACGCTCCTGTATCACAAAGGTAATAGCTCACAGCACAGCAGGTACTCAATCCAGTTTTAACTACTTGCTGCTCAGGGGGCAATAGGCTAAAATACCATTTAGAGGAACAGCAAGTTCCAGACCACTTACTGGGGCTTGACTACATGTCTGTTCACAATTACAGTCCAGAAGAAAGCCAGGAAGGGATGGGGCAAAGAATTAAACTTACTCTGATCATAAAGATTAACCCCAGAAGTAACTGAGTAAGGAAGCCTAAGGTAATCTTCCAGGTGATTGGCAAGAGCATCTCTTCCCCTTCAGCACAGAGACATGTGTTGCAGTGCAGGCACCTAAACTAGGTGGAGGGATGTATTCTCACACACCCCTTCAGGTACTACTACTGTACCACTACGTGTACACAGAAGGGTACTCCCTGCTTTATCTGGAGCCCATCACCACACAGCATCAGCCACATGCTTGTAATTAGACACTAGAAATAATCCTGTTTGCCCTCAGTGAAGCTAGACCATGTGTAAATCCTTGGGGCTAGGCTGTAATCTACTGAATGGTTTGCTCATCCTCATTCCTGGAGATGTGGGAGTAGGAACTAGAAGGCTTGGAAAGGACAAATAAAATTCTCAACAGTCGAGAGGTCCACTCTATTGTTTTCAGTTGCCATAATTACTGTGGAAACATCTTAGATAAATAAAGCAGATCCAGAGCAACCGGCCTTTGCACACAATGAGGTTATGAAGCTCACGGCGTGTTCTGAAGCTGTGAAGCACAGCTTTGCTGGAGCGCTGCCGAGCCACAGGCTGTGGCTACAGCTGCACGTACCCTCCTACTTCCACCCCAAGTCAATCTAAGCCAGCATTTGCCCCAATATCAGGTAATGCCTCAAATTAGAGGAGAAAGATTTGTTCTCCAGACACAAGACTCCTTAATACAAAATAGTAAATGTGCACCCATTTATAACAGGTGTTCAATCTGTGACAGCTTTTTTGGCCAGTAGAAATTCTATACCATTCTTTCTTCCTTGTCACCGTTATACTTTTAAGTGTTGTTTTTCTTTCCCCCATTAAAAGGAAAACATTTCTCAGAAGCAGCAGTGGGCTGTTAAGGCTATAAAACAAGTTTTCACAGACATGTAACACGTTGAGCCGCACAACACGACAGAGCGTGTTTTATGGGGCAATTAATACTTGCCTTGGGAGCACTGTGAGGTATGAAGTGCTGTCAAACACACCCTGGAATATCCAAATGCAACTTGTAAAGCTGAATTTTGCTTCTTGAAAAATAATTATTGAATTAGCTTGTTGATTTTTAACTTGCACCAGTGAAAAAATGGAGCCTTCCCACCAGAAACCAAGCTGGGAGCAGGAGTACTAACAGCACAAGGCACCAATTTCTAATCCGTGTTCACATTCTGTAGTCTGATTTTTGGGTTAGCTTTGCCGTGTTTGCTGGTATGCCCTCATTTCCCTAACCTCCCCTGTTAGGGATCTTATTCCACAGTTTGTGGTGAGTTGTTACAGGTACTTCTAAGAGCACTTCCTGCGGATGCCCCAGTGCCAGCATTCATACGAGCGCAGGGCACAGGGAACTCACGTTATCCACAGCAGATGCAGCCCTGTTAAAACAGCAGCATGGTGCACATTCATTTTTTATAGTCCTTTTTTGAACAGTGGCTTTAGCTATTTCAGGGTCTGGAGTATGCAGTTGCAGTTTGACAGGGAGTAGTGCTGGAGAGCCCTCCCCTCTCCCTGTGAAGGGCAGCCAGGCCCTCAGCTTCATAAACCACAAGTCACAGTGTCCACAGATACAGCAGAGTTTCCACAACTGCTTCAAGTTTCCAGCAACAGCGACTCTTGCCATGCCACACAACACTGTCTCTCACTGCTCCTGTGGTACTTCAGGAGAGCCCAGCAGAACTACAGACCTGGAGCAACCACAGCCAGCATCACCTTCCCACTCCACTGGCACCCTGCGTGGGCGCCAAGCAGGCAGCAGCTGGAATTACAGGGACAGATTCATTACACTTTTATATCACACACAACCTAAAAAAAAGTAAAAAACGAAACCACGTATGTTATGCTTCCTCCGTTCCTTTCTAATATCTGCTTTGCTTAGAGTAAGGTTTATCTTTAAGTAACATGCAAAACCTCTGGGCCACCCCTGAATTGTGTCTGTAATGGTGAACGGTGCCGATAACTCTGCCCACCCATGACTGTGTTGTGACAAATCCCTGTCCCAGAAGAGAGGTCCCAGCCTCCTGACCAAGACCAGGACATGGCTCCCAGGGCTGGGAGGGGAAGCCCAATCAGAAAGCTGGCCACGTGACCTTGTGGTACATGAGCAAGCTGTCTCCTTGTGAAGATACACACACATTTCCTCCAAGCACCCTTTTCTGACAGAAGAGCTGACAAGCTCCGTGCAACATCATGTACAACTGTGGCCACACAAAATCCCCCAAACTAGAAACACTGTGCTGAAGCTTGCACCATAGGAAAATGGGAATGAGGACTTCATGAAATACAAAGGGAGACGAGAAATGGTCCTATAGATAAATGCAGTCTGAAAGCACTTCAGCACAGGGCAGATACGCTGATTAAAAACCTTAGGCACTGAAGCAAAAAAGAAACATTGCAATGCAAAAGCCACTGAAGCTGTAATCGAGCACTACCAGGCAAAGCACAAGTAATTTGTTCCTTGTTGCATGTATTATAATGAGTGAGAAGGAAGAATGAAGTTATAAAACTCCAGAGTGTCACGAGGGATGTCAGGTCTCCACAAGCTGTTGAGAGGCAGATCCTCAACTGCTATAAATCAACACTGCTCTGTGAAGCTCATAATTGTACCAAACCCAAGGCCCTGGGCTTTTCTTGTCAGGATCCTCACATGCTGGTGTTTTGCAGATCAAACCTCTAAAACAGTGGAGAAAAAACAAACAGCTGTTTTCTCTGGAACAACACCTAGATTCATTGGTTAGTCTTCTCGTTTAAGATCTAAAACATTTTCTTTAAAAAAATACTTCTTAAATACAAGCTTATTTTAAAAGCATTAGAAAAACATTAGAAGAAACAGCCTTTGGTACGAGGAAACACTACATTTTGTGGTTAATGAAACATGGGAAACAAAGAAAATCTTTATCTGAAAGATAAAAGATTTGATGGGCACAGAGGAGAATGCAGAAGTGTTTGAATATCAATTGTAGCCATGCTTCCAGGATTTTAATTTTAAGTTAAAACTTAAAAGGTTTTTTTTTTTAAGTTTACCAAGTTCCTTGCATTTTAACAGAGACCTTATATTGGAAGTTTACAACGAGGGTCTGTCACACCCTTTCCTGCTCTCATTTCTGGGCTGGTTTTTAGACTCTCCTACAGCATGTACTAGTGCAAACACTCTTCTGTCAGAAGAGATAAACCAAAAGGTGCAGAAGAGTCTGCATATAAGAATGCACTGTTCTGTTTCTCACAAAATGAAGAATAACCTTAATGCAATAATAAAGGTATTTACTGATAGATCTCAGTGATTCTCCAGAGCAATATTTAAAAGTAATGTTGTAAGCTAAAGCAGTGAAGAAAACATATATACCAGAGAAGGAATCAGAAACTTGAAAAGTTTTATTTGCAATGCATTCCACCCTCCTCCAGAACAGATAAAACCAACCCTGCATTTGAAAGGGATGGATCAGAAAAGTTGCTAGTAACATTTCTTATTGTTTTCACCAGTGAAAAAAGCCTTAAAAATAGGGACCATTGAATTTCTTTATAGCTCAATCCAGAGTTCAGTTTGTGAAGTCTGCACACGTTGACTGTTGGTACCATTAATTCTTTACTGGCACGTACTTGGGAAAAGTTTCCAAAGAGCGGCTCACGGCCCTGACCCGCCACAGTACATACGAGTAACCGTATGTTCAGCTACTGTACAGGAAAGCAAACAAGTTAGTCTGTTTTATAGCACTGCTTCAGTCCATAGAAGTGATCTACTGCTCAGCTTTTCCAAAGAGCATAAAGTCAGGATTTGGAGACATCAGCACCTTCCAAGTCCCTATTACAACACAAATGGCCAGACCTTGAAGGGAGGCCTCTCCCAAGTCTAGGCTACAATCTCAACACTGAAATGCCAGGTAAGCCCCCAACATCTGCCCCATACATCTGTCCTAAGGGGTCAGAATTCCCCTATTGTCACCCACAAGGCTGGCACAAGTTTCTGGGCTCTGCAGAAACAACAGCAGAGACATTTTACCCACTTCTGAACCGCAAGGACAAAGTGCTAGTTGGCAGTTGAGCAATACTGCACTGTGGATGCTCATTTAATAGTGACTCTCTAGAGCTACGAGCAACCATCCCTGGTCAGTTACCCAGTCCCCTTATCCTTGGGCATTAAATTCAGTGTGAACTGTACTGGAGATATGGAATCAGGCATTAACTTCACAATTCAGTAGTGTTAATGCTTTAAAATAATTCCCCCAGGAAGAGACTCCATTCAGCCACAAAGACTGAAGCTTGATCCAGACCTTAAAAAACAAAAAAAACCAATCAAACAAAAAAACCCAAACAAACAAAAACCCACAACACACCAAACTCCTTCCAAACTAGTGTACAACTTAAAAACCAGGTATTTTTGATTGTTTTCCTTTTTTTTGATTACTATTATCCAAAGAAAAACAGGATGATGTACTAGTATTGACCATCTGTTCCTGCTCATTTCTACTGAACTTTTGTAAAGAAAATGTGTCAGATATCAATAAAACACACTAAGGGGCCACATTACAGCAGCACAGGCAGAACCTCAATTAAGGCAAAGCTTCTTGTGCTAAGCTCTGTATCAATATTCATTTCATGACGGGATGCAGAAAATCGTATCATTCATCCATGGTAACAGGACCTTGTAGGACAGACTGGTGACTGAAACCAGGGCAGAAATACAGTTACCTGTTTCAGCCCCAAAATTCTCTGTCCTGAGATCAAGAGTACTTCTTGCCAACAAGGTGCCAGATCTGTTTCTGCGATGAGCGCAGGACCACTGCCCCGTGCTTTAACACGCAAGACTCTTCCATCCCATCTGCGTTCCTGCTTTCAGGACAGCCCCAGCAGCAAAGAAGCCAAGCACCACGCTTGCACAGTCAGGGATGGCTGGAGATGTCTCCTTTCAGTCCCTTCAGTTATTAAACCAACACCCATCTTTACATTATCTGGGGCTTTCACGTATAGACAGGAGCCTGTACGCTGACCTCTACCGGTAATAGCAAGGTTACGAAGATAGTGCAAGTTCCCAGATACAGGTTATTTGTCTCCATTAATCTGCCACCACTGCTCACTAATCACAGTCACATTAAATAGATGTCGAGGAATATCAATTTCTTTGATTCTGAGGTCCAATTAAAATATGAGATGCAGGCACAACAATCCCAGAACTTCTTAACAAGTTACCATCCACATTCCTCCTGCCTCGCCTTGGACCTTCTCACACGTATTACAGATGACACACTGTGTAGTCAGGTGGTCCAAAACTTGAAGAAAACTATCCACAAGTCCCCGAACTGTGAAAACACTGCTGGCATTTGACATAATTTATAGCGTTAAAAAGCTGGGGAACAGGAAAAGGTTGATGTAGTAATAACATTAGCAGGAACTATAGTCCATGCAAGCCAGTGCTAAATAAAGTGCCAATCAATAGCTCTTTTATTAGTAGGTACAATCAATGTACAGCAGGCAGGCCTGGCCAATTAAGCTTATCGACTGACCAAAGAGTAGCAGGAAACATTCTTTCCTCAGTTTTGTTTTCCTTTCTGTAAGTGAGAAATGAGCTCCAGTTTTATCACTGGATTCCCACCAAGGCATCTCCAGGAGTTCCTGTAGAGTGGAAACACTGACAAAAAGCAGGCTTGAGCTATCTCGGTATCCTTTAACCTAGGGTCAGTCACAAGAGCCAATACAGTCAAGGGTCACTTACAAAGTAACTTTTTTCCTTTTTTCTGGTGACTGTACGAAGTAAAAATGTTGTTGATCTAGATGAAGGGGAGAGAACTAGTAAAGAAAGCAAGCACAATCCCTTAGCAAGGCTTAACCATTAACAAGCCTTAATTTCCTAAGGTCTTACAGGACATTTGATTCCAATTCATACATGCGCCGCCTGAACTCAGCAGACCTCCCAGTGTGGAGCTACTTGAGTATCTATGTTGGAGGAAAAAAGCCAAAACTACAATTCCAGTAAAAATTAAACAGAAAACAAAAAAACCATTGTAAAGGCTGCTGAAAATAACAGGAGCTTTAGCATTCAACTGTGACTAACTGTGCTGATGCAAATAGGGTATTTATCCACACCACCACTCTCCCTCCCTGCTCTGATCCCCCCTTCCTCCGTTATCTAACTTTTTCCCTTTTGAAAGGAAGACCAGATAAGATGCAGGTTCTCAGCATGATCAAATAAACACTGTGTGGTGGTCACAAGGAAGGAAAACACATAGGAATGAACGGTAAAGATTACATTTTACAAAGAAACACATACAAAATTAGTAGCCCAGATGCCCATTTCCCATTAATGGAAGTTAGATGGGATTTCTGTGGCCTGGCTTCTCAGCAGGCAAGTTCTGCCTCCATCCCAGCAGTCACTCAGGTTACATCCATCTGCTGCTTTCAGGGTTTGATCCCTCAAATTATTATTGGAATGTAGTGAATACAGCATAGTTCACCAGGTTTATATCCCTTCAGGTCTGGCACATTCAGAGCTTTATACGTATTTGACACCTCAAAAAAGCTGTTGGGAGGAGGAGAGAGATTCTCAGCATGTTTGACTGCAGGCATACAGGCACTACGGGATGGGCCAGTTTTCAGCTTCCTATCAGACAGCTTCCCAGATGTATCCAATTCATGAAATATTTTAGCAATCTGCAGAAGTCACCTTAAGTGCCAGACAATCCACTGCTAAAGCCACAGGCAAGCATCTCACTTCTTACATTTATGTTGTTTGCCATTTTCTTTTGCTTGCATATGATAATTCAATCTAGAAGACTAAAAAGTACAAAACAAATAACTTTGCATCCTATCTAATTGTCACAAGGTTCAGTCTCCCCTACTGCAACTCAGAACAGCTGACTGGATGGACCACAGATCTACCAGGTGTTGTGTGATCCTACTTTTAGTATTGTGTCCTCTGCTGAAATCCATCAAAGGTCACAGATGCTCAAGTTGCTTTAATTCACCAGAGAAAAATCAGCTTAGATTCAGTAACCTATTTACTCTCAGTTTTGCTTGCCCATGTTCATGAGACATTAAATACTCCTAGCACACTACATCATGACAGTTAGAACAGGGAAATGAGGCAACTAATGAAGTGGGAGATAAAAAGATGAAAGAGACATTTCCATTTGGCTTTTTACATGACAGTTCATAGGCATTTACATCAGGGAAGACAGGAGCTTAGCTTGGTCAGTACTAACAACCTTAAGGAGTAGTAAAAAGTAACCCTATTTTTCAGAAGTGTTTATCAGCCAACCCCTCCGGTTCAGCTTTCCAGGAGTGCAAAGGCTGAAAAGCTTCTAAGTCAGACCTTCAACCAAAAGCAAGAGGAAATGGTTGACTCACTTCCTTGCTTCTCAGTCCGAGAAGCAACCTCAGCTAATTTGTCCAAAAGAAAATTTTGGTCAGGTCTTTCCAGTTTTTGTCCTTGCTTGAATCAGAGCTAACTACCAGCATCAGAGAGAGTTCAGGGTTTCTATCGGATAAAGACACCTTGCTTCCTCATGTTCTTAAGTAGTTCAGAAGTCAGACCCCTACATTCTGTCCCAACATATAAAGAGAATGAATGACCTGGCTCACTGCTTTACACCAAGCACAGTCCACTTCCAGGGCAAGGTATGTGATCCCTATTCAGCACATCACTTCAACACAGCTTTACTTCAACATTGTACTGGGCACAGCTAAGTGTCACAAAAAGAATGCACCCAGGTGTAGACAAAGATCTGTGGAAAAGCCACAGGCATACGGGACAGTCAGTCCCAAGCTTTACTCACCATTCAGAGCTGCTCAGCACCTCTCCCTGCACGTGCATCACTCCTCTCATGGGGGACAGTCAGTGAGGTCAGTTCATGGCTTGGTTTGTCACTGCCAGTCACTCATGTCCCAGCAGAGGGGCTTGCTCCTCTGCAGTGTCTCTGTAAAGCAAAAGATGACATCCTTAGCTTGGGCTGTCCAAACTGAGCTAAACAACAGGCTGAAAGTCTTTGATGAAGTAAAAGCTTCCCATGAGATGCACAAGGACTTCTCTCTTCAAGTTTTTGAAAGCCAAACCCTGTTCCTGAGGTACTGCTATTCTTTTAAGTTTTCAAGGGCAAGATACCTTCATCTAAAATGACCAGGACCTTCACTCCTTAGTGTCCCACTCTAACTCTCAGGTCAGCCAGGGCTCTCACACATTTGAGTCTTAGTGTTTTCAGGTTAAAAAAAAAAAAATCCATCCTAGACCTTGAAGTCTGACTAAACGAGCTAATCTTCTTCCAGACTGGGAGAAATCAGCTTTGCTAGCAAACACAAGGCTCATTAATATTGCTGATCAAGCTCAAGAAGAAAATGGTTTGGGAGATGTTTTTTTCTGAATTGGTAAAAGCACCCTGAAATATATCATGCCCAGAAGCACCTTCTGGACTTCTGTTTAGAATCTACCCTTTTGTCACAAAGCAACATGTTCTGACTAGGATGCAGGACTACATCTTCACACTCAACACATTTTCAACTAGAGTCTGTAAAGATACAGCTGGACACATGCTACAAATCCCATTTGGTTCTTCAGAGAAATCCTTGTTGAATTTCCCTCTCTGTGAGCCCATTTTAGTGTCAAACACCCACACAAACGAAAAGAACCCGCACATCTTCAAGGAGCAAGAACTTCATGTGGAGGCACTTCTGTGAGCATGGAAGGTGGAGCCTGAGAAGAAGCTCACCACTCCTCCTCCTATTTTTCCATGCTCTGTGCCTCTACCATTACATTCCCTTCTGAAGTGCACAACAGATGGGAGCAGTTGGTTTTTAAAAGGTTTTTATTTTCCGATTTCAATTTTTCATGTGTTGTTTGATTCTGGCACAATACCATTCTCCAGTGAAGAGGAGACAGTATGTTAAGCTTAATTATCAAAGGCTGAAACCCAGAGAGCAATCAATCATTTAGTGACACACTCATGCTTTCACTGATTTGAAAAAATATTTTTTTGTGGTTATTGAAAAAAGAAACTGTCAGAGACAAAACCAGAATTGCTCACTTTGCAGCATATCAAAATATCAAGACTGTGGGGAGATGAGTGAAGAACGTTCATTTGTTTTTTCTGAAACTAAATCCAACTCTTTTTGGCATGCGAGCCCGGAAGTCACGTAAGGTGTCTTCTAGTGTAAACATGAGCTTTCTGCCGAGGTTTGCCTTATAATTAAGGGTGATTTGAACAGTCACAAAACTTGTTGCTAGACAGCTTTCCTGAAGAGTCAAGGGTTTTTTTTTCTTTAATTTTCTTTAGTCCCGCCCCCCCCCCCCCTTTTTTTTTTCAGACAGATAAGTGCTCTGGCAGCTGCATTCCTGGGGAACACTGACATCCAGTGGAGAGCTGGGGTCATCCCCAGAGCCAACGCGATGGCCCCCCAGTCGGCATCTCTGGCGAGAGGAACGCCCCAGAAGTCCAAGGGCTGCGGAAGATGCCTTGAATTACAAACAAACCCAGCCTCACTGCACAGGCAGTGGCACCTTCAGCAACAGCCCTGAATGACCTGGAGCTGTTATAGTTTTGTCTTTTAAATTCTCATTAGTGATGACCACATTTCTAACCATGTTATTACTAGTGATTTACTTGTGACTTAGATAAAAGGGAAAAACCAACCAAAAAACAACCAAAGAAAAAAAAACCCAAACACAAACCCTCACACCACTTCCTCAACCAAAACCTGCTTATATCCACTGATCAGCAAATAAACCACGCTTGCTTTTGTTTTTAAAGCGATACAGGATGACATGTCCCATGTGTTTAGACAGTACTGTATTTCAAATGATAGCCTACAGTCCACAACATTGCTGTTGTTTGAAGAAACAGAGCCTCTGTAAGGTCACTCTGGCACTATCACCTAGTATAAAGGCATCCAATGACACCAGCCTGACCCCAGCCACCACAAAGATGCATTTACAAGCTTACTCCACAAAAACCTTCCCAAACACAAACATCAGATCAAGCTTAGTTTGCAAAACAGGTTCACGAAACCCACATAAAAGCATGATTGACTTGTTGCTCCTTTGCAGTAGTGCCATAAATCAACTCTTTGGAGTTCTCATTTTAACACACTGCATTGTTGAGGAATGTCATAGATACTGCAACAGCAGATGACTACAAGAATTACAGTGCTGGTAACATCACCTCAAAATCAGGATAAACTATAGTTTGAAGAGAGAATGAACAGTTGTACTGCAAGCTACAAGCAAGAACTCTGTTTCACAAGTAAGTGTTTGAGGTTTCTAAGCTGGTTTTATTTCTGCATTTCATTCCAGTACAAAGCCTCAAGACATTTCATCCTTCTAACCCAATGTGACACATTCACCCCAAAATAACCACAAGCCCGGCTCTTGAGAGAGCAGATTCTTCTGAATCCCAAAGAGAGAACTTGAACCTGGGGCTCCCATATCCCAGAGGAGATCCCTGCAGCTATTTGGGGTGAACAGCTCCAGCACACTCCTCCCTTATTCTAGGCCCAAGACACTCCGATCCATTTTCACTACAACTTTGTTTCGTTGCATCCGTATTTCCAAAGACATCTTTTATCAGAGGGTTCCAAGCAGGTCAAATCACCTGTATTATTTACTTGTTAGCCGAGAAATAAACCATACTCTGCTGTTTCACAATGTGTCATTCTAAAGCAGCTCCAAAAAGTTGTAAAGAATGTCCAGATTTACATCACAAAAAATGAGATCGAGATGTGATGCATGTTTCTTAGCTCCCTCTGATACAAAAGAACAGTGCAGTTATATCCTCTGCATCCCACTCTCTGGACTGTCTCCTTCAGTGCTCTCCTATTAAGAGCAATGTTTTAGAACAGCCTAACCACTATCACATTTACTTCAGGAGGACTTGAGTATGTACTTGAAAATAGCAGCAGGGAGCAGAGACACTTTGGAAGGATGTACCAGAACCACTATTAAGCCAAGCCTGGGCTCAAGTGCTCTCTGCAGCTGAAACCAGAGGCCCTGCCAAATAATCAACCTTTTTCTTCCAAAAGGAAGAGTCCTTGCTTCAAAGGCGAGTAAGAGACACCTGATCACTCCTAAAGGTATGACAATAAGATTATGAAGCTCCCCAAAGCTTATACTATTTTAACCTGTTTTTCAAAAGAGCATAAAGATTTTAGTGCTATGTCAAAGTGTTGCTCTTCTCCCTCTAGCAAGCCAGCCTAGCTGTGTCTTACTAAGGCAGGATATCTCCTTACTGCCTGATTTTTGATACACTGGTTAAGTAATGAAGAAATACCTTACTTTATTTAAAAAAGGTTCTTAATGCATCCTTCCAAATGAAATGATAGGGAATGGCTCTCATTTCTACAGCTAGCAAACTATGTGGCTTCTTTTATGAGCTAAATGAAAGGAACATACAAAATAATCATTATGGATTCGTATGAAATTACTGGGTACAGAATGCAGTAAATCCCCAAACAAGCTTTAACCACGGCTTGTAAGATGTAACAGGTAAAACTGCAGACTATCCTTTTGTAAGATGCAGCAGAAACCTAATATTTTATCGGAAACCTTGATTTATGTTTAATAGCTCTGCTACCTACTAAAAAAGATCTTGTATTAGCAAATGGGTACAGATCCAGTCCATTAGCTTAGGACAACTGAAAAACTCAAGGGTTTTGTGGACTAATGCAATAAAATATCATTAAACACTGCAGCATGACAAGAGAGACAGAAGGTTTGAGTTGAAAGTCAGGAGAAGTGTTTGAAATGAAGTAAAATGTACAATAGATATGTTTAGGTACATCTGGCTTACATTTGCAGTAGGTCGTCAGAGGACCTTAGTGTCTGTGATGTAAATGAATAACAGAGCCCTCAACAATTTAACTGTCATCAGTATAAATGCTTTAACTGGCACAGTAAAGCAAAGCTCTGGGCCTCTTTCTAAATCTCCATAAGCTCCTGGTCTGAATTATAAACTGGGGCTGCATTACCTGAAGATGAAAGCAGCCAGGTCAATTCACTTAAAACCAAAGAATTACCACTGCAAAGCTGTGATGAGCAGCAAAGGAGCATGTGTGTGTGCGTATGTGCGGCTGTGTTTTTAATGTACAGGTTTGTAGAGACAAGAGGATTTTCACTGACTGGGCAGTCAGTGAAAATCCAGATTCAAAAGGTCTGATGGGAAGGAAGGTACCAGTTTGATTTTCAACCAGTAAGGCTAAAGATAAACCACCAGAATGAAACCTCTGCTAAGAGAAGGTACACAACTGCAAGGGAAGAGCTGCTTCTGTATAACCTGCTCCAACCCCACAGTTTGCAAACATTTCCCTACCAGACACATATACATGGTGGTGCTGCCAGGATGAAGAAGGCTAACTACACAAGCCCTGCTGCTGATATAGAAAGCTTTAATCAAATCCTTTCTCTCCCCTTATGCACATTTCCTCTCTCATCTTCTGTCAGCCTTCAGATCAACAGGTTTTGGGAGCAGGAATCACCCTCCATTTGCTATAGCATACACAGCACAGCAGCAAGGGAGATCGAGTCACTGTACACCACAGCATCAACAGCAGCCAAAGACAACTCCTCTGCACTGACCTCACTTGTCTTTGTCACGCGTTTCAAGGCCACTGATCCCACACAACTGCCCAATATCCAAGAGCACGAAAAAACCCGATTCTAAGACTCCCAGGGCAGACAAACCCCAGACACGTTTCACTTACTTGAAAACCTGTGTGTTGGATATACTGAATAGAGTTTGGTTGGGCAAGTAAAGGCAACCAAGCTTAGGAAGATGGGAAGGGAGATCAATCACATTCACTGCAATGTGGCCCAGTTAGCATAACGTCACCATAACCTTCTGGGCTCAAGATGAAATTGTTTCCCTCCCCTCCGACAAATGCATAAGATGTTCACTTTTATAATAAATTCCAAACAAATTAATGGATTCCAACATGCATCACCAAATTTATATTTCCTCCTCCACAGAGTCCTACCCCTGTAAGTAATCCTTAAAATTCGTCATGAAGCTTTCAAAACAATTTATGCAAACAAACATCAAGCAGAGCTATTTGTATTGGCAGCACATTTCACTTAACAACCTACAACAAGGAACAGATGGTCTGAGCTCTGGAAACAGCTACAAAGAAAACAGTAGGAGCAAGTCCATCAGAAGCACTTTTTTTCCCCCCAATTTTGTGAAGATTACAGACTCGTTCTTGTTTATTTCTTTGATTAGGCAGTTACTTTATGTACTCATGAATCCTTCCCTTGCATTTCATGGAACAAATCCACCAGAAGCCCATTTCCCAACTGTGTATACAGAAGCACTGCTTTATGAACTGAGCTATCTGTTCCTCACTGATCCAGCACTCTCTAAAGTGGCAGGGAAGGAAGCGAAACAACGTGCAGATGTTGTACAAGGGATTGACAAATTTAAGGCAAGCCTCTTAGCAATTCATAATTTGCTTTATACCTTTGTCCATCCCTTGGTCTCCAATATTTGAATCATCTGCTTTTGGTTGGTTACAGTCACATCCATTACACATCTCTTAGTGCTATTACTGGTCTTGTAAAATGCCAGGGCCTCCCTCTTCCCCTTTTCTATGGGGACCTTCATCTTGTGAAGAGGGATTACAAGAGGCTTAGCCTAAGCAGGACACTATGGTGCAAGCAAAGGAGAAGGAGGATGATTAATGCCTACATCATGACAAGCAGAGTTGTACAACCGTTTGCACCTCTGCCAGAAGAGTCTTCAAGAAAAGAGAAGGCCACAAGTGCCTAGGACAGTGTGGGAAGAAATCTAACAAGGAAACATCAGTAGTAGTATTTTGAAGTAAGTTAGAGAGGAATAATGTGGAAATGAAGCAAAAATTACCTCAATGACATTCTTTAAAGGCAATACTATATTTTCCCTCTATCAAAACAAGTAATAGAAAAAGGGTTTTTATAAAAGTAAAACCAATACTCAACTTTACAGACCTTTTAAAGACTTAAGTCTATCCCTGATCCCTGGTAATCGCTCATTTCTTGCTACTACCACCATCATTAAGNCTCAACTTTACAGACCTTTTAAAGGCATAAGTCTATCCCTGATCCCTGTTACTACCACCATCATTAAATGCACTATCAGCTCCAGTAGTATCTGGGCTTTCTCTGAAAGAATTCATATGACTTTATCTGCACAAAGACTCTCACCCAGCCCTGAACTTAATTTAAATAACATTAGGGAGAGCAAATATGTTGCACAGCTATCAGCCCACCACCCGCACATCCCCTCTTCATTATCGGAAGTCGGAGGCGAGTTAGCCCTCTAGAGTTACACAGGGATGAATATAGACCATGATGTTAAAAAAGGCAGTAAACATGGAGGGAAGGACTTCTGACCAGAGAGACAATTGTGACATCTTGAAGCAACAAAAATCTTTCTGAAGGGCATTAACCTGGGTGGAGACAGAGGTCAGTTCAGAAGGGTTTGGCTTTGAGAACTGAAACCATGTAAAAGTTTGGTGGAGCAAAATCAAGGACAAAGCAGACCAAGCTGACAGCTTCACAGGACCTTTGAGCATCACAGATCAATCAACTTTGTTCCACAACACTACCTGATTCTGGTTTCATACTCTTGTCAGTAAAACAGTTTCATATTAGGATGACTACAAAGCTGTTTTCACTGGTTGCCCCGTGAGCCACGATAGCCAGTCCTTACATACCATACACATCTTTCACTGGACCACTAACAGAGCAAGACAACCAAAATATTACCAAGAAACAAGAGCTAACAAATCAATGACTTTTTGCCTTACACTGCATCACAGACTTAAGCTTTTCTTTTTGGGGTGAAATACAACTAGATGCAGCAGCAAAAGCCCAGGCAGCCAATGCATATACTTTCAATGTAGCTTTTCTCATTACTCATCTGGCTGCAGGAAGGGGAAAGCAAACTCAAACAGATGATAAAGCTACAGCAACAGTGCTGTTGAACAGAGGTGTTGCAGGGAAAACAGCTGGAGAAGAGTATCCAGGCAAGCTTTGCCATGTAGGCATTGCTCCTAGGCATTGCTCTTTACTTGTAAATAACTGAAGAAAATGTGAAGGTTGATTTTTCAGGATTTCATCTGTCTGACTGCACTTTAAATCAATTTGAGAGTAGGTACAACTCCGAGTTCACGATCTGACCCTGTAACACGATACCCAAACTGAGCAAACAGTTTGAAGTTCACTCCAGATTTCTTCATTTGGAGGATTACGACGAAGCATTTCCCGAGATGTCATGCTTTAAGCAGCTAATGGCATGTGACAACCAAGAGCTTTTACATTTTACATTCTGAAGTTGCAAGCACTTGGCCTCTCCCCCAAGCAGAGAAATATGTAGCAGCCCCAAGAGCTTGACATCTGGGGCCCTGCTGGATTCTCCTTTTACTTCAACAGGCACTGGATGCACCCAGGAGCCTGTTCACTGCAAGTGGAAAAAACCCAACTACAAATGCCTCTCAGTGAGGGGCTGCAGGGGGACCACGGTGCTGTAGGAGGCAGAGAGCCACTGACTGCCAGTGGCAGTTACACACTGAGCCTGGGTCACCCCAGCCTCCCAGAGCAAGCTGGTTTATACCTTTTCCCAGCAACCTTTTTCATAAGGTGCATGTGCAGTAATGGGGGGTGGGGGAAAGGACACAAGACACAGAAGAGTTTCAAAGGCATAAGTGGAAGTAGATGCTCAATGCCTTGGGTGATGTCCAAGTGCCTCTTGTCCGTCAAATAAAATGGCATCACCAGGCAGAAAGTCGTCATTTCATACATTCCTGCCCATGTTTCCCCAGCACTTCCACAGGCTGAAGCTCAACAAGGTGATGGCATTTTACAGACAACAAGCCTTCACAGATTAAAGTCCTTGCAGAAGCCTACAAGTTCTAGAGGCATTAAAAAGCGTACATATATGAAAAAAACTTCACTGACAATAGGCAAAGTTTTTGGTTTCATCTCTATTTTAGTTTGTAAGCTTGCTGGTTTTCAAATCCATGATATAATTTCTGAACTACTCTAACCCAAAGAATCACCCTTAATTACACCATCCTAAATGAGAGGCATCCCAACACACAGGAAGCACCAGGACCCAGCTGCTGAACACCACCACTAACCAATGCCCTGACACTGCTTCTGGGTTTGTCTCCCAATACCAGAGCCAAAACTACTCTCAAGCACAGTTACAAAAAAAAAATCAGGACATTTGATATTAAGCTTCAAGCTTCTTTCTACTAGAGAAACTCTGGTTCAGCTGAATTTGGTGGAATCACAGGAGCTGATCGGGTTAACCGCTGTTTCCTGGAGAGCATCTGAGACTATGACCTGACCCAAATTATTTCATCTTGATGCAGAACTGAACCATTATATTGTAGGCTCCACACACCTGGGAAACAAAAAAAGGTAAACCAAACTTCACAGCAGCTTTAGAATTCAAGAGGTATTGAGGGGCAGGGCAGAAACATGGTTGCTCCAAGCTGCTCAGGGCAGCCCGAGACAAAGCAGACAAAGCCCTGCACTCCTGCTCCCAGCAGAAAAGATCGACAGAGGAGGCTGGGGGGCGGGGGGGATGGAGGGGCAATGCCAGCTGGGAACACATCAGCTGTTTTGCAGGACATTACAGTGACAGTCAACCCTTTACCTTTAGGATCCAAGTGAAATTTCTGGCCAAAGGAGAAAGGAGGGAATGAGCCCAAGCAGGCTGGGCACACAAGCTCACCACATTCAAGCTCCTCCTAGCCCAGAAGGAGGAACAAACTGGGGGTTCTTGCCCTGTCACACATTATTTATATCTGGTAGATTTTACACATCCACTCTCGTGTTTCAACCACAAGCTCCAGCCTGGCCATGATATAGCAACCCAGTGAAAGCATCATTAAAAAAAATTCCCAAATACTTTTGTTTGGGATGTTATTTGTCAGACTGGAGGAAGCCAGCTACATCATGTCAATAATAATGAACTTATTAGCCTGGAAGAGATAAAATATTGATCAACTTGCTCATACCTTTCAACAGCTTGCCCAGGAAAGGCATCAGGAGATTAAAATACTTCAGCCTTTGCATGAAAGGGATTTTTAAATAGCACTTGAAGTGTGCAAGAGCATTCCTAAACTGCACGGGGGAGCAGCATGCAAAACTATGTACTGTACCTTGCAAGACATCCAGTGAAATACTGGAAGCTGCGTTGCTATATAAGCAGGATTCCCCATACAGCTAATTAGCCAGGGGAGAAGCAACATGAATTAATTCTGGACAAATGGCCCTATGCCTTGGCTGTAACCACAGTGGTGTAGTCACAGCCATTTCTGTTACCTTGCAACTGCACAACATTGTGCCGTGTACCTTAAAAACAGAACCACTTAATTTATCTCAGGACTCAGCTCAGCATAGGACAACTTAACCCAGTTGTTTTACTACCAGCCACAGGAGAGAAGTCCAGCTGAAGTGTGACAGTGAGGACAGCATAAGCTCACCAGCAAGACAGAAGAAAGGGACGTCCGATGGGCTGCTACAGCACATCTCAACAAGCTTCAAGCACGCATGCTCCTCTGCTCCCAGAGCCAGGGGCAACATTTATGACCTCAGGCTGTTGTCAGGGAATGGTGAGGGGGTTCACCTAGGCAGCATCATCCCAGCTTCGCCTCCCAGCAACATTGCAAAGCACCCCAAAACTGAGAGCCTGTGCACAGCCCTCCCCCAGTTCTGGTGCAATTACAGCCTGCTTTTAATTATACCCAAGGCAACACAGCATAAATCCGGAATACACTGAATGTATTTCAGTGACAGTAATTTTCAGTCTGTCCTCCAGAGCTTATAACCTCAGCTGAGCAACTCTGAAAAAGCCATGTCCTGGTGAAGCAGCCAAGACCTCTCCCATACACTCCTGACCTACAGATATGCTTAATATGTTAATTTTTGTTTTTGTTTCAGAACAAAACCTGCCTTTTAAAGAAAATTTTAACAGATTCTAAACCAGAAACACTGCACTCCCCTGAGGCATTAAAAAATGCAAACTGAAGACTTCCCATGTGTCGGGGTTATTACTTATTTCCTTCTAAAAACAGAAGAAGTGTTGCAACAGTTGTAATGCTCCAGCTCACTAGGCCAAGAAGATGTTTTCTTTCTACACACTCATTAACCATAGTGTGGAACTCAATAACTGTTCTAATTTCCTACCTGAAATGTTTTTCTTCCCCCCAGTTTTCATTTTATGCTTTACATTTACATAGGACTACACCACTTACCTTGAGAATCTCGGTGCTGTCAAACACAATAAAAGGAAAGGAAAAGTGTCTGGAATCACAGAAGCTTTAGTGTTGAAAATTGTAATTTAATTTCTAGAAATGAATTTAAGCACTCAAAGCTTTCTTTGTCAGCCACAGATGAGAAATTTATAGGCTTTGAAGGCAAGGAAATGTTTTTTTAGTCGAATCTCTCAAGTAAATATTTATGTTAGATATAATAAGAGATGTTATTTCACACCACAAATTAAATACCAGCTAGTTATTAAATCTAGTGCAAGGCTATGAAGCTCTCAGGTACTGCTGCCTACAATAGCTGCACTGTAATTAGTCTGGCTGAGCTCCAGGAGGGTTCCTGAGCCTCATCTCCAAACCCTCAGCACTGCTCAAGCTGCTGCCACGGCCTCCAGAGCTCTGGGTACCAAGCCCAGGTCCAGGACAGAGCAGCTCTGTGATACAGGGAAGAATTACACAACCATGCCACACTTCTGCTGCTCCTGTGCAATGCTTCTGCCCACAGGAGCAAAATGCTGCTTCTTCTCTAGTTTGCAAGGATACAGAAGCTGTGAAGAGAGAAAAGACAAGGAAGGGGACGGGCCCCCCCTGCATGTGCTCACACATTGAATTTGATTTCCAAGAATAAAAATAGTGGTATGTACATGCCTGAGGCATAAGAGAGACAAAAACTGCAATGTGCAAAGTCATCCGGAATCCAGCCAAGTCACTCTGGTAGCGCAGATACAGCAGCACAAGCGTCCAAGAGCAAGCAGTGTGCTCAACGGGAGGAGCCCCCCCTCCAGCACGGCTGCGGGGCCCCGGGCACGCTGAAGCTGCTCTGCTGCAGCCCTGGCCCAGCACCAGCTCGACCTGCACCCTGACACCCTCTGGGAAGTGGTAGAGCAGAAGCAGATCAAAGAAAGAAAGGAGGAAAAAATAAAATAAAATAAAGAAAGTGGCAGCATTTACAAGTATCTTATTTGACTAATTGCACACTAACAAGGCTTCAAAGCATGCGAAAGAGCGGGGTAACAACACGTTAGGGGGGAAAAAGTCTTTCATTTCTCTTTTTCCTCTAATAACAGACCATTATCCTGTTGGTGCCCTGCCTTGTAGTATCTTAATGCATATATTTAAGAAGATTACTTCTGAATATAGCACAGTGGATGTTTAATAAGTCAAGATTATTCATTTTGAAAGCCCTATGCTGTCTCTTATTGCTGCAGTATTTTTGCCCCGTCTTGGCTGAGCATGAGGGCTGTAAACCAGCAGGGCTGGGCAGCAGGACTGCTCTGCTCCACCTGCAGCTGCCTCACTGGCTGGAGTTACAATACTCTGGCTCTGCTCACTGTAAAGGCTGTTCTGGACAGGGCACTCGTGAGCCATTCCAAAGCATCAGAGAGGAAAGGAAAGGAGAGTTTGGCTTCAATAGCTGAAGGGGGAGAGGGAAGGGACGAAGGAAACACTAGCATGATGCAAACACCCAGGCTAATGAATGGAACTGGGGTACACTTCCCAACTGGTGTGGTGGGACCCAGACAGCCACCGAGCCTGGGAATCAGCAAATAGCAACACCTTGGCCCAGGCTTGTAGTTTGGCACCCATGAGCAATCCCAGTGAACTCAAAGGTTAAACCACGTGCTCAAAATTAGGACAGCAGCTTTCAAATGTATGACTTAACCAGATGGGATGACTACATCCATCTGTCATTTCCAAACAGGAGGGCAAGTAGCAGCCTCAATGCTGTTTCTGCTGGAGAGAAGCACAACATCCCACCAGCAAGCAATGCTGCAGTGTAGTCACCTGGACAAGTTACTTAAGTTGCTCACCCAGTCGCCTCTCGCTCCTGAAGTGGCATCGAGTTGGAAGAACTTACTAGCAAGACGATGCAATTCCAAAAGTACAATAGATTACAGAAGCACCAAGGTGCAAAATAAGGCACATTCTTACTCCTGGCAGACCATCTTAGTATTGTCCTCTGTTCATCAGGATAATGAAACAGAGGGGAAAGCGCTGCAAACACAAAATTAAGCTAGAATTCTAGCAAAAAGGAATAGTGCTGCATTTCACTGACTATCTACCAGTGAAGAACACAAGCATACACTTTAGAAAGAATGCGTCCATAACATGCTGAATACAGTAAGCATTAATTAAATCATTATTAGCAATCAAAATCTTATTTCTTTCTGTCACTTTCTGATATCTTAACTAAAGGCATATTTGCAATACTATTATAACAAGTTACAGTTCGAGCAATAGAGCTGCTTGCAATAATTCAGAAACATGTACACTTTCATATGAATATATCATGCCTAACTAATGAGATTGCTCATTTCATAACTTCAGTTCCATTTTTATTATTTCATAAAACTGGAAGTCCTTATCCATTTTATGAAAAACACCAAACCTTTGTGAAATTCATTAAATAAGCATAAAAAATTCATTAAACAAGTGAATTGCATTCATGGCTGCTTTGATGCAAATGCCCTTTAAGCAATGTAAAACTCCATATTGATTTAACCTTTCATGTTCTGATATTTCCATGTGGAGATATATATATATATATAAATCTTTATTCAAGGAATGAAATTAAGTGTTGATCCCTTGATCTCCAGCCAGGGTGAGGTAGATTGGTCAATTTAAATAGTCGCTGCTGATCAGCAAACAGCTGAGTTTGTATTAAAACAGACCACTAGTATTTCTTCTTTGCTGGCAAATAAATACACGTCTCTTATTGATCTGGCCCAAGACATTATATCTGAAGTTTTCTCTGTAGCCAATATTTAGCTGACTTTCTGCTAAGTCCATTGGGACAAGTTATAACAAGGCCATGCTGGTCAAGGAAAAGGGAGAAGAACTTCTCCTGAGTACCTGGTGAGGTTTAGCTGCTCGTTCCCATTGCCCCCACTCCCCCTGAAAGCTGCTGCAAACAGCACAGCCAACAAGCCATGGTCTACCTGAACCCATCACTGTGTACCTCCTGCACCAGGAAGCCACCAAACTCAGCTTTCCTGGGGTTACTCTGCATCCCTTCCAGTGGCTGCAGTATTCACTTGTCTCACTTCCTACCTTTAAACTCCACTAAAGCCACAGTCCTCTCCCAGTAGAGCAGTGTGGAGAACTACAGAAATGACTAAAGTCCAGCAGAGTCACTCTCTTCTCTGTGTTTTCAATGCATTGTAATACAGAGATCATGTGAAAAAGCTGCATTGCCAACAAATACACACTTGTTAGCAAAGATGGGCATCTGACTATATCTTGAATTGTCATGGAAGAGGATAGTGTCCAATCCCCCAAAAGCACTTCTTGATGAGCAGCAGTCATTTCCTCTAGGGCCAGTAAGAGCCTACCTGCAGCAAGCTAAAAAAGAGACATCCAGTGTATTCTAAAATAACCATGCGCCTGCTGGGGTTCATGCTTGATGTCAGTGCTGAAAGGCACCAACTAATCATTCCACCCCAAATACCATTCTAGGAAGTACCAGTCCAGAGAGTACTGCACAAACCTGACTCACTGAGCTTTAACACCATCCCTGGAGGTCAAGGACTGCAAGGGGATCTCAAGACTCATTGCTGAGTTGGACCAGAGGTGTGATGGTGCGAGATGAGTTGACCTGGGTGCCATCTCTTGGTTTACATCTGGGTCCTTCTGTGCTTCGTATCTAGTAGCTGTAACTAAGAAAGTGTAATCAAACAGTGCATACATGAAGGAGGAAGTGACATAACAGTTTTATACCTTCCTAAGGTCCACATTCCAGTGATGCTGTTCCTGAGCCACCTCCTCTACAGTCCTTTTTTCCTTCCCAGGTGCCTTTTCCACACACTTCCTTCTCCCTCAGCTCATTTGGCTCCAGCAAACTGAGCCAGAAAAAGCTCTTTCCGTTTCTAACCATTTAAATTACAAACAATAATTTTTATGCACCAAAACAGGTCTTAATCCTCATATTCCACTCCAAAATACACCCAGACATCCTTATTATCAGTAAGTTCAGCCAAATAAAACAAGTTTCTAGGGCAAGATTTCCAGGAGTAAAAAATATAAGTGCAAAAGTATTAAAATAAATTTCAAAAAAGAAAAATAGCCTCCAACATTTTTTAAAATGACAGTACTTTAAATCTCTCCCCAATTTTTACCCAAAGTCCCATAAGACACTCCTTCAAAATTAAACACATTATGAATTTTTTTCCAGAGAAAGAGGGAAGGAATCCCATTGAAAATAAGCTTTATAATAAATGAGTTTCAGCCTTAATCACAGAACTGCATAAGCCAGCAGAGCAGAAACCTGCTCCCAGTTCTGTCATCACAACAGTGAACAAAAAGATGGATGAAAACATCATCACTTTCCACCTTCATGCCTCCTGTCCTCCCCCCTCCTCCTTGCTCCTCAGCTGGCTGTAAACTGCACACACCCCCCACCCCCCAGGAGTAGCACCTGTCACTGAACAAGCCCAAAATAGTACTTGGAGACATTTAACTTAATCATTATTAGCTTTTAGTTCAGACTTCCCCTGACACCACTGGCCAACAATAAGGCCATCAGGTACACTGCCAGTCCTTAAGCGTTGACAGTCTTGAGGAGTCTTAAGGATTTAAAACTGGCTTTGTAATAATTAAAAAAAAGTGTGTGGTGTAAAAACCTTGGGAGTTTTTTCCATGATTACTAATTTAACAGACAAACTATGTTTTATTGATAGCTCAATAGTAAATTTGCCTTCCATACACACTGCTGCTGATGCCTAAAATAAGATAGGCACAAGATAATCTCTTCTTGCACAAGGCTTTTTTAGGATAATACACAACACAAGCTTGCAACAATTCAACCAAGAGATACCCAGTCAAGCACCACTCTGCAAGGGCTGCTCCCTCCGTCCCGGGACCAGGGAAGGAGCTCCGAGTTTCTGCATGTGCTGCTATCAGCTGCTTCTCAGCCTCCTGCTCGGGCAGGCACAAACTCACCCAAGTGTCAGTGCTGCAGGTTTATTTGGAAATCACAGGTTTCATTTCAGAAAACCCCTGGTGTGAACGCACTGTGCCTTCTAAACTGTGACTGTCTACATGCTGTTGGAACTGGAGGGACAGACTCCAACGAGCCTGCACCACAAACACAGCTCATTCATCTGGAACGGTATTATTTGGCCACGAGTATAAAATTACTTCTGCACAGTTGGGGAAAGTATATTATCCTTACATTTTGCAGGCAAATGAGCAGATGTGGAGTGCCTTGAGGTCAGTGGGATGATTCCAGCTGAAAGTCCGATGTGGCATCTTTCAAGACCCCTGACTCATGCCATTGCTGCACTGAAACATCACACCTCGGTCAAACAAGGACACGGGCTCGGACGCCTGTAACTCTCCCTCCTCATGCAAGCAACTGTGCCCATTCTTCCTCTCCTCCTTTCCCCAGCACACACTCCCAGCTCAGTGGTCAGTGGGGAAGTTATTGCAGCTGCAAATAACCAGGGTGCTGTTAATCTGCAAACAGTTTTCTGAAGCCTTTTCCTTGCATTTAAATCAGTTTCACTTGAAGAAAAAAAAAAGTTTGTTTTAGCTTGGCTAACTAGTCAGAGATGTGTTTGGCTGAAAACTTGTTATGTTTTGCTACTTTATCATGTTGCTATTTCCATGTTCAAAAGCTAGTTAAATTATTTACGCTACACTTCATATATTGTATACAACACTTGCATCGACAGGAACAGAAGCTGCTGCAAAGCCGGTTTCCTTGAGCCAGTGCTTCAGAAGAACACCAAGTGCCGTGCTTTGCAGGGAATGACCCATTCCAAGCCTCAGCTCTCATCCCACCCACGCCCACCCAACCCCCCAAAAAATAAAATCAAGAGTCATGCAGACACATGTTGGCTTCAAAGTTTCAAATAGCAGTGTTGATTTAATTCTGGCAGGTATTACAAAATAAAAAGTTTATAAGGAATGAGTCTGAGCTCAGTGCAAGAGTCTAGCTACATCTAAAATCCTCTGTGAACAACAAAACTGAATTCAGCCAATAACACCCAATGCTATTTTAAAATGTATATTATAGAACATGTACTTCAAGATGCTCTCTGAATATTTTATTATACCACCCCATCATTTACACTCTGATATAAGTCTCATCATAGTTGCACTCCCATTTAAGGTACCGCTTGGTTTCCTTCCTGTGTTTTTATTTATTTAATCACAACTCAGTTGCATTACCATTTCCTTGCTCCCAGCAGCCAAATTGAGCATAAGTGTTAAGAAGCCTTGGCTCCTTCTGTAGCCAGAAAAATAAACCTCAGGTACCTCAGAAGCCTGCAATGACACTCCTCCAGTGACCATCGCTCACAGAGGGAGAGCGCATCTCCAATCCTGCTACTTTGCAATGTTACCCAGCAACATTGAAAGAGGACAGGTAATTTTTTTCAGTGCGTTGTGGCAGGAGAGCTTTCCTTCAGCTCTGCTGACACAAAAGCTAACGCTGTTTTTTGAAGATCCAATCTAGCACATGGCAAGTCCCTTACTGGTCTTTTCCCCTTGGTGAAAGCCACCAACCACCCCTGCAAACTGCAGGAGACGTTTCGGCCGCCATCTCATTTTCTGCTGCATTCCAGCTGGCTCTGGCCCTCCCCTCCCAAAGCAAGGGCCGCATACAGCAGCGCAGGCAATAAACTGACACAAACCCCAGGCAAACTCCAAGCGATGGTTATCTACAGCAGGTGCAATAGTGCCTCCCTGGAATGGCAGTGGAGACAGCACACTGCTGTACAGATGCCCACTGCAACACGGTTGCTGCCCAAGGAGCTCCCAGCTTCATTTCCCTCCTCTGCATTTTAGTATATCGAAAATAGTAACTTGGATGTAAAGTGGAACAGAGGCCAAACGCTGGGAAAGGAGATTATAAACAAAATCTTTGGGTATAAGAATTTACTACACGTGCCATGTTGATCAGTAAGCCCGGGTGCTGCTATGTGCCTTACTGAGTATTATTATTAAAATTCAGTTAAGAGGCATTTTACTGAATCAGGTCAGGGCCTGAGTGTTGCCACCAGATCAAGACTTGATATTGCACAGGTCTTGTAAATTGAGCCACAGATATTAGGAAACATTACAAGTCAAATCAATATTTTATAGCCTTCCCACAGATCATAGTCTGAAACTCTTATCAGCATGGTGTTCTGAACAGAAGCATTTGCAGGAGTTAAAGTAATTCACATTAATAAGGCACTGACCCATGCAGTCCTTAATGATCATTCAGCTTTGGCAATACTGCTATTGAGCTGCTTAGAGTTGTGGAGGATTTTGTCCAGCAGAAAATTCCTACCTCAGATAAAAGATATAAGCAGTAACCTAACCACAAGGCTTAGTTTTGTTCCATGTAACTTCATTACAATTATATAAACTGCTAAATTAAGCAATGAGGTATTTAAAACAAAAGGGTTGTAACAGACCCACAAATACACAAACAAACATCACAGAATTCTTAATTCTATTTCTTGCCTTGTTTGCTCATTGAAGTGCCATATGTTGCTGCAAGTGCCATGAAAATATCATAAGATCGTAATTATAAGGTTTGTTGAATTATGGAGTAAAGAAGCCACTTATTTACATTTAAATATGAACAGTGGTAATTGAAATGTCACATGCTTCTCTGTTCTTGACTCCAGAAAAATATTTATCTACCAACAGCTTGATGTGCTTTCAACAACGGCCTGGATTCATGAAAAGAACTGTAACTTTATTTATTTCTGCCTTCTGGTTTACATACTCAAAGGGAAGTTCCTGAAGTGCTCAGGCACTGATGGAGTGATGAAGACACTGTGATGCAAACAGGATTGCTACTAAGTTGGTGTTCACTAATTCTTGACCTCCAATAGCTCTAGGAAAACAATTTTAAACTGCCCTCATTGAACTAATGCAAACTCAACTGCAGATGCATTTAAACTGATTAGCTCTTGCTAAAGTCTGGTAGCAAGCAAAACCAAGGTGGGCTGATGCTGAGTACACACAAAGGTTTACAGGAGTTCACAATTAAAATTGCATTAGCTGAACCAGGATCTCTTTAAAAGGGGGGGTGGACACACACCCAAACAATTAGAGCCAACCCCAGTGAAGACATTGCAGTCCTGGACAGATTCTGCTGCACCAAACTTGCTTATGAATGGGAGTTGAAGCCTCACCGTCCCTGCAACACTACCCAATGCCAGCAGAAAGCCTCCCAGAGGTTCAGTTCCACTCAATAAACTGAAGAGCAGAAGGCCAAACCAGAGGAAAGAAGCTCACCACGAGCAGCACACAGCTCAGATGCGCATAGGGAGCAATGAGCAGCTAGCCCTGGGAAGGCAGAAGCCAGCTTCCCTGAACACTCACTTCTGAAAGCTTCACCATCACTTACTCTGGGAAAGGCTTTCTAGAAAAAAGTCCCTAAAACAGAAAAACTTGAGCCTGAGCCTTCTCCAAGGAAATTTAATGTCTCATTACAGGGTGCTGGAAACTCTGCTCCCCTGTGGCACACCCCAGCTGCAGGGTCTGGGGCTCTCACCAAGGGCAGGAAGAAGCTTGAAGGACTAAAAGGGACATTATATAAGAGCTCCCAGAATTTATTTTCTTGGTTTTAAAAAACCAAAACAAAACCAAACAACAAAACAAACACATAATAAAAAAATCCTGATATCTTGTATGTAACCTCAAAAGATTTTGCAAGTGATTTTTTGCTGTCAAATGTTTTTCTTTTTTTGTTAGGTACTAGCAATTCTTACCATGCAAGAACTGAAGTTTGGGCCTTTATTTTGTCAGTCTTTCTCCAAAAGGGCAATTCCCCTGAGACAACCCAGGGGATTTTTACCAGCTCAGTTTAATAGCCACCCACTCCACCACCAAGTTAATGGTAAGCTTTCAGTTAACAGGAGAAGTTTTAGGGTAATGCTAAACCAGTGAATCTCAGTCACCTGCTCTACCTCTCCCTATCTTTCCCAAAACACTTCTTGTTTTCTGGTTTAATAATTAAATGTACAAGGCCTTTTTTGACGGCTCTGGAAAGAAACTAGGCAGACTGGAAACAGGTACCATTTGCAGTGAAACAGGAGAGGAGAAAGGAAGCCTGGGTACAGTTACAGCTCCTCAACACCAGCCCATCAAATATCAGCAGAGATCTAGTCTCTGCCGGGCTGTGCCGGCCGGCGTGTGGAGAGCACACACGCTGCAGCCGCCTGAACGGTCAAAAGCAACAACAGCATCTGCAAAGCGATGGGTCAGTAAACAGCACAATGAAATGTGACAGGAACTTCATTTGTAAAATATACACTAAAGCTATCGGGGCAAAAGTGCTAATAGCAATAGCAACATTTGCATAATTACACTAACTTTCAGGCTCTAGCTTTAAGTTGACCTAACAACGTCTCTCCTTGATGCAAACGCCAGTCGGCTCTGCTGTTGTGGGCTGGCACCCTGCCCTGGGCCTTGCCCACTCACCACGCTGGGTCACACGGCTCTCGAGTGCCACGCAGCAATGAGATTGCCACCGCTGGGGCTTCGGGAGCACACCAGTTTAACACCATGCACTAGTGACCAAGTCTGGCCTACAAAGGATACTGGGGTTAATATTTACTGCTTTTCTTTGATGTCAAAGATCTGCCAGATAATCCTCACTGTTACCCTCCGTTCTCTGAGCTTCAGTAGTACAGCTCTGCTTCATCACTATACCACATAGATTAGGCTGGAAGAACAAAAAGGGGGCAAATTCACAGCACAAAAGCAGCATGTGAGCAGACAAAACCAATGCTATCTTAAAAAAAAACAAAATAAAAACCACACCATCCTTGGCACAGTAAGGACATTCTTCCCACACCAATTTGAACCATTCCCTGGGGAGTTCAGTCACTATGTCCTACAAACAATATGGGGTTTTTTATCAGTTTTGGATACTGCTCTTGCAGATATCATATCTATTAAGAGTAGAGAGACTGGTCACACACAGTCTGTGTGACATTTAGTCATTCATAAGGAAATGAATTTAATATTTCTTAAATAAAACAAAATGATATTCATATCATGGTACACTTTCAACTTATCTTGCTACTGCCCAGGGCATATTAGACACACACAACCAAGCCAAAGGCATAGAGGTGACAAAAGAAAGACACTGCAGACACAGTGCTACTCCGCCCCAAACTGGTGACCCTCTTCCCCAGACAACCACACACACCCCTGCACAGGAGTTGTTTGCAAGCAGAAGCTCCCTGGCCAGGGCTTCGGGGGCAGATTTACCCCTGAAACAGTCACGCTACAAGCAACAGAAGGAGGCAGGATAAACTTCAGGCTCAGTGGAAGAGCAGAAGTCAAACAACCTATGGCTCAACTTTTTTACTGAGCAATTTTGCACAGTAAAACTACACAGAAAAGGAGGAAGAGCACAAGCAAGCTGGGTGAGGGTCTCACAGCAATGCTAATCTGATGCTGCTGACTGCCTGCTGCACATTTACTCAAGCTTTTTCTAGCTCTGCATAATCAAAGAGGCACTGGGAGTTGATGCACGTGGAACAAGCCTTTGTCCATCATTTAAGGTTCAGCCTTGGGAAACCCTGTGCTGTTACAAGCAACTGAAACTTTGGAGAAGAAACAACACCTCCCAGGGTCACCCCATGGCCCCCAGCAAGGCACCTGGGCAGACCCACCGCTCACTGCATCCATAGCTGATACAGCCAACTCAACTTTCACTCACACCAACAGTCAGCGAGGTGTACACAAACATCTCCTCCACCACTGCAGGCCCATGCACCCAAAATGGTACCTCTACGAAGATGAGAAGACCAAAAAAAAAAACAAACCAAAACAACCACAAAATAGCCCTAGTAGCTATAGCCCTTCCAAAGTAGGTATTAAAACATCAGACAGTAACATTTGCCTATTAAACTCTTCCTTGAAAAGTAAACGTTGCAGATTCCCATTCTATCTTTGTTACATTTTCCTGTTCTTTACTTCATCGCTCATTTACAAATCCTGAAGAATTCATAGATGAGTAATGGACTGAGAATAATATCTCTGTGTGTATATCTATATAGAGAGACACATAAAATCCAGCACAAACTAAAAAGAGGATAAACTCTTCCCAGGCACAGTAAATTAATGACTAAAGTAATAAAACTTAAAATCAAAAAAATCAAACTGATATTGTTAAGTGTCTAAAATCCTTTCCAGGGCCTCTGATGAGCAGTCATTATTCTGTTCCACAATAAAGCACATCATTTCATTGCCCAGAGAGTCCCCTTGAGATATATAAATGAATTATTTTCTAGAGGTTTCCCCATTGTCTCTAAAGAATTTACAACCCATTAAATTTACCTCCAGCTTCTCCAACAAGCCAACATGCTACTCCAGCTACATGCTGCTGCATGCTTTGACCAAAGAGTGAGGGAACGTCTACCTCTGCTAGTAAGCAACTCTAGAAACCATACCCCCAACCCTTGCTCACCCATTTCCCCCACTGCTCAGGAAGACCCTTGGCAAATGCTGCCTGTCCCAGTACCCTCCCCAGAGCCAGCACACGTACATCTGGAAGACATGAGCACAGTACAGGTATCATCACCTACCTCACATAGTCCTGGTCCTACAGCCACATGGCTCCTGCTTCCAGCCATATCTTACTCTAAACTATAGCCCCACTCCTGCTCCAGGTGCAACAAACCCACTTAACTGATGCCTTACAGGTGCAGCCTCTTTCCCCCATCCTTAAATGGAACTGCAGATGTTCTCATCAGTAGGCAACCTCCAAATAAACTGGCAGGGAGCAGGCTGGCTCCTAGACACCTGTGGCTGCAATCACTCACATCATAGCTGCCTTCTACTATTAAAATTCACATTATTTTTTAAATGTGATAAATCATCCAAAGCATGTACCTGAAGTTTTTACTTCACCCCACCTGGAAGACAAGTTACTGACCCTCCTTCTTCAGTCCTTCCCGTTGTGGTTTGGTTCTGTTAAGGGCCTATCTGAAGACATGATCTCCACCTGAGAGGCGTGTACAACCAAGGAACCCAAATCCCATTTTCAA
Source organism: Chloroceryle aenea (assembly GCA_013399075.1). Classification (NCBI taxonomy): domain Eukaryota; kingdom Metazoa; phylum Chordata; class Aves; order Coraciiformes; family Cerylidae; genus Chloroceryle; species Chloroceryle aenea. The sequence continues at coordinate 11,765 of VWZY01000350.1, read as the reverse complement.
AAGTAAAGTAGGCCCCTGGTGTGCAAATTCAATGGACTTCCAGCAAATCTCAAGCCCTTAACTCAGCCATGGTATGAAGCCACCTCCCTGATGGGCTTGCTGATAAACATTATCCATGGGGTTCTTTAAAAAAACTTCATCGCTGATTATTGCTTCCTAGTAGTAATAACAGCACCTCCTCATTTTGAAGGCCCATTGGTGAAAACATATACCCTTTTTTGAGTTAAACTGTTTGGAATAACTTTTAAACAATTACTCAAATCCTCTGAGATTTCTTTCATAGGATTGAAGGTTTTTCCTGTATCAAATTATCTGGATTTCTCATGGATTATGCATTTCTCAAAAAACTCACTGTTTGCAGATTAAAGAGAGAAAGGAAAGTGAGAAAGGACACAATAGAAAAAAGATCAGTAAAGAAAAATATTTTAAATATTAATGACCAAGGGGGAAATGGAAACACATTAAAGGCAAATGTGAGAGCTTTTAAATATGTTATTAAAATTGATTTATAAATGAGACTCTTCTTTAACCAAGTGCTTTAGCCTTCACTACTTATTTCCTTCTGCTGTCTCACCAGGCATTGGTGTCACCACCCAAAGCCTATGGCGCTAAGGAAATCTATCTGGAAAATAATTAGGCTGACAACAACTATGGGCTGTTCAAACAGCATTATATTAAGAATCTCAGAGAACTGCTGCAAAACCCCAGGCCCTTGCAGGACATCTGTCCCAGGCAAGGCTGGGGGCGGGGGGCTCGCTTGCTGGGACACAGCCAGGACTCTCTGCTCACCCCACTGCGGCCTGGAGCCTCCCCATGGGCCCGGAGCCTCCCCATGGGCCTTGGCAGGAACAGAGAGAGGCAGCAGACAGGCAGAGTTGGGAGGAAGAAGGGACCAGCCAAGTCCACAAATGCAGACACTCATTATTTACAAAGGTGGGAAAAGACATTTCCCATCCCTACCTTCCTCCTCACCCCCCTGGGCACAGAAGCCAGGCCGATCGCCAGGGTGGCTGCGCAACAGCCCCGGCCAGGCCCTGAGGGCTGCTCCACACACAGGGGAAACCAAAGCAGCGTTTGCACTGCAGAGTGCCTGCTGGCTGATGCTGGAGTACTGGAGAAGACCATCCTCTGCAGCTTGGACATGAACCTGCACACAGCATACAGTGTGCTGTAATCCCCCTCCTTCCTCCTGCACTCGATCTCAAGTTTAAACAAATTGCCCAAGGAGCCTGTATTTTTGGGATGTATCTTCTGGTGTTTTCCAGAGTTGGAAACATTTCCAGCGATGCAGCACGTGACCGCGACAGCAACTCCCACCTTACTGCTGCTGCCATTTCAAAGCACAAGCCCACTGCAACTTCCCCAGGCAGTGCACGGCAGAAGGTGTATCTCAAAACTTGCCTATATTCAACAAATTATTCTATATTAATTTAATTTTAGTTTAGATATGCAAAATATTTTATTTTAAAGCTGCTATCCACCATAACCCACCATAACATTATAGGTGAAAACTCTGAACAGAACTATAAAACATCACTGAGAACTATAGATCTCATTCACTGGATTCTGTGGCAAGAATGGTCTACAAAACTCATTCTGAATGTCCTCATAAGATCCTTTTTATAGCAGGTTATGAATCATCAAATGGTAACTTTAAATGGATGATCAATACTATATTTTCCCATAAAATGGTTGGTTTGAAATCCGATTTTAAGTGCATTAGAGTTTTTGTGCACTGAATGAGTGAGTGTCATAATAAATTGTCATCAAATATGAAAGAAATACAGCTTAGATTAATTGCCATATTTATTTATGAGTCTATAAAATACATTGTGAAAGTCCTGGCACATTTTTGGGATACCAGCTTGAACTTTCAAGAAAGTTAAAAGCATTAAACAAGACTGGAAGTAGATTTATTATTTGAATGTTTTTAATTGCAGTTTCAACCAGACACAGGTATTAGAATGGCTGTGCCCTTAATGGCCATGTCTCATGTGTTTTTTCTTTAAAAATTATATACTTTCCATATTTTTATTGATTTTGTAAGATTTATTGTAGATTAGTGCTGCTTGTGTGTGAAATCACAAGTGGTCCCAGCTTCCCCAGAGTAGCAGGCTGCAGATGGCCCTTTGCCACGGCGGCTCTTCCCCAATGCCCCCCCAGCTCGGTACTGCCTGAAATGCTGGTGAAAGGAGAGACTAGAGAAAAAAAATAATTACCTGAAGGAGACCAGCAGAAGGGTCCTCTGTGAACTACCTAGGGGGTCCTGTTCTGCACTCATTTCTACAAATACAAAATGGATTTAATTCAGCAAGG
>VWZY01000348.1:0-14323 GCA_013399075.1 Chloroceryle aenea | reverse complement strand
TCCAGCTCCTGAACACAGCTCCACACAGAACTACTGCAGGACCCAGTCTGGGACTCTCCTGAACGCTGCTGCACAGCATTGGTGGTGATGGTGATGTAATTGTCATCGAGGAAGGGGTTAGGTTTGATACTGGTTTTGTGTATATATATATTCCATCTATTATTTTCATTTTTATTAAAGCTGTTGTAGTTTCCTTTTCTAATCACTAAGTCTCTCTCCCTTATTCCCTTCCCCTTCCCCTTTGGGGAGGGAGGGGGGTTAACAGAGTCTGTTATAGATTTAAGTGGCCGCCCTGACCCTAAACCATGTCATACACTTAGCCTATCTCAGAAAGTGATCATTAGAACTCGAAACAGAACGTGAAGAACAGTAAGGGTAATATGGGTTCCATATGAGAAAAGATTAAAAAGACTAGGATTCTCTATCGTGGAAACAAAGTGATTGAGGTGGAGGTATGGCCTAAATAGTCATTAATCAATATGAGGAAAAGGGTACAGGTAACAATATCTAGTTGTTAAACAACAAGTGGGGGACAGCTGTTGAAATTATTGGAAAATAAGATTAAAGCAAGTGAAAATGCTTTTGACTAAGTTTAAATTGTGGCGAGCATTGCCAGACTTCTTTGGATGTTTGCATACAAATGAGTTTAAAAAGGACAGGGGCACTGATGAGTGTTAAACTTTGGGCTTCTGCATCTACCTGGTGCCTTAGAGAATTTGCATGTCATAGTCTGCCAGATCTGAGTAAATCGGCATAAGGATCATGAGAATCAGTTTAAAGCTGTCTTACCTAAACATTTCTGCCTAGTCTGTCATTTTACAGTCCTTGGCATGATGAAGAAATTTAGCCTTTTCACTTCAATTAGTTCTTCCTATTTAACTTTTATTTGCTCTAAAATATTAGAAATAAATGCAAATGCAATACACACACACACAGAGGAACCCCACCTAGGTTCATGCCAAATTTATTGCAGAGCTGGGGAGGGAAAGGAAGAAATAAGATTTGAAATATTTTTTGTTTAAACTTGTTCTAATATAAATATCTAATTCTTACTAATTTTTAAACTTTTTATTCAAATTAATTTTTTAAATGTTTAAAAACAATTTACTGGATTAACAAAAACATTAGTTTCCAATAAAACAATAATTTATCCTGAAAACAGAAAAAATGAGTGCTAGAAAAAATAACATGCTCTTGGTATTTATCGAATGTTAAATCAGCAGGAAGGTTGATAATGAGTACTAAAACTCAGATGGTCACAGGCTAAATTTGTCATGTCTACATGTGTCTCCAGACTGTTGACTGGGAGCTCTGAGATATGGAAAAGCACTTTTTGTCATTTCCTTTAGCTGTAATCATTTCTATGAGAAAAGGAAGGTTTGTCTTGAAGCATTCTGTTATAGTGCGCATGTAATTCTAATGACACCAAATATTAATATATATGTAACATACAATATTTTACTGTAGCTTTTTTTTTTTACTTTCTTTGGGGGTTGTTTTTGTTTTTTAAAGTAATTTGCTTTACTTAATGGTGCATATATATATATGTAAATCTTGGGAGGAGAAGTGGGAAGAAAAAGGGTATTTCTAAAATAATATAAAAATGACAAGATTCCTCACATGTGTGAAGGGATAAAGGCCAAGATTTGCTAAAGTAACCTAAAGAGGATGTCCTTAGGCTATAATTAGGCATTTGCCTACATTGCTGTGGTGCCAGACATCTACAAGAAATTATGTTGAGAAGCTTCTTGCTCAGCACTCATCAAAGCAAAATAGTGCCTGAATATGGCCTTTCAGAACCCAGCTTGAGACAGCTATATTTAAGATTCTTGTCAGAAATGTAGCACCCCTTGTAAGAAGTTTCCAGCACCATTTCATCCTGTGGTGTCTCAGGATTTTGAGTAGAAAAAAAATAAAGTATATTTTGAAGCTTCTGAATATTAGAGTTTTACTTTTTCTAAAAAAAATCTCATTTGTAAAATTGTCATGTCTTCTTTCTCTTTCTGCCTTAGAAACACATCTCAACCTTTAAAGGACAAATGTCTCTACCTTGTGAAAATGCACTTTAAATGCTGCTTTTCAAAGTTCAGCTCAAGTGATGCTGCCAAGATATATCCTTCTGCAGAAAATAATTCACAGATTCCAACTCACTGGGAATACAAAATCTTTGTCTTATTCCAGTGTAACTGCAGTAGTATTTTCCTGGACTGAGGATTAAGTTTGTTGAAGCAAAAAAATGCCAATCTATCTGATCTATTTCAACAGTATTGCAAGACGTAAAGATGATTCATCAGTCTTCCTTCTCTAATAGTAACTATCTCAAGTGGGCAGTAAAGAATGACCAAACTGACTATCAGATGGGAAAGAGCAGAAGTTGGAACAGTATTTTCCTTGCTCACTTTGTGCTTGACTGTGTGTCCATGAGTTCATGTCTAGAGTTGCAGGGGTTGCTCAAGCATTTAATTACTTGAATCCCAATGAGCTGAAACTGCTTGGTTCAGAAGATAGCATAATAAAAAGTATTCTCCTGAGGTGGCTATATAATTTTTTAAGCTTTATTGATGAGCTAGAAATAGTCACAGATTTTAAGTGTTGCCACTGATTATATTCAAAAAGCATGGAATACATGAGCCTACATTTTCTGCTACCCCCATGTTCCTCCAGGAAAAGCAAAAGAAGGGAGTGTGGGCTTTCCAGGGAGCTGCTTAATTATCTGGCTGACTACACACCAACTTTGGCCTTGTCATAGCCTCTGTTATAAACTGCACTGGTTGATAAGGTCCTAAAAGGGGACAATCTGGGACTCAGACCTCCCATTCCTGTAGCACTGTGTAACTAGGTCACAAAATGGTAAGACTGGCTTCACGTTAGCTTGCATCGTTCAATGACTGAAGTAAGTACACAGACTGTAGGTATCTTGCCAATATCAAGGTGGCAAGAAGGATCAGAGTAGCCAAGAGACTCAAACAAGAGGGAAATGTAAAAATAGTACACATTTGGACTGTGTATTTGAGTAAAATGGATGTCTTCCAGTTTATGAATGGTGTCACTGGGGTATCTGGTATCCAAGTAAGTATGCAGATACCACATGTCAGTCATAATAAGTGACATAATTCTTTCTTGACTTTGCTACTTCACAGTGGTTTGTGGTTTTTTTTGTTTTTTTTTTTTTCAGTTCTTTATTTCTTTTATTTTCAAACTAGTTCTTCCCCATATAGTTTGCATGAGAAGGGTGAAGGTTTTCAGAAGTATAAGAGTAGTTAGGAAGTAGAAGAAGAAAAGGTTCATGGACTTTGGATACAAATCCAACCAGAGAAAAATACCACCAAAGAAATACACATAGTCAGTGACTCATGTAAAATGCAGCTTGACATTTGAGCATTCAAGATGATTCATGGGATGTGGATTAAACAACTCCCAATTTTCTGTCTCTTTAAAGAGAAAACTGTCAAGTTGGAAATGTATAATTTATTTTTATTTCAGAGTAGAAATAGTATTATTTATTTTCAGTATGCAGTAGATGTATGCACTTGTCAGTGCACATTTGTACATAGCCAAATAAAAGAGAGCATTCTTGGGCCAAACAGGAGCAGAGATAGAGTTACAGTCCCTGATTTTTCTCCAGAGTGATTTATATAGATATGTTAAATGGCATAAACTTGTATTTTTGCACTAGTTTAAGTAATGAAAGGTCACACTGTTGGAATTCATATGTTCTGACTTAGGTAAGTAGAATGGGAATAAGAATTCTCCCCTTACATATGAATAATTTTCTTCAGGCTTCTACTTAATTATATGCTGTGGGCTTTATAAATATGACCCTTTTATCAGCTGATAGATCATCTGAGCTACAAGCCTTATTTATAGCACAGAATTCTTTCACTTTAAATGTTCAGTTTTCTGTCATTACATGCTGCTTAAGACAAAGTATGTTCTCATTGTGTTTACACCTAAAAAGGAGGTGCATGATAAGTGCTCAGATTGAAGAGCAATAAAAAGTAACAAAACAAACTCTTAATTTTCCTCATATTTCTTTCATTTCTCCTGGGGAGGAAGGATAGGGAGGAGGTGGGGAGGGAATCCTTGCAGATTTGGGTGATAATTAATCACATGACTAAATATAATCACACAATGATGTGCTCTTAATGAAATTAATTATGTCTGACCTACATGGGAGGAGCTGTTACTATCTACCTTCTTTTTCTGTTCCTTGAATTGTTTAATTCTAATGAGGATAGGATCAAGTAGAAACCAGAGGTTCCCCTTTGCATCCATTAACAAACTGCACATCTCTCTGTATGTTTAGTCAGCTCTACTGAAGGCTGAAACAGAGCTGCCACTGAATGCACACATATCAGTACCCTCAGAAGCACTGACAGCTGTGTGCAGTTTTTACAGGAACTAGCTATTCTAGGTACCATTACTCAAGGAAGTCACCTATTTCTCCTGAGTAAGTCTCAGATTGGTCTCACCTGTCTCTCTCAACTTTTCCATCAGCTTTGAATACAAATGTCTCAAGGAAGTACTAAAAAGTGAGATTATACCCCTCATTCTTTGAATTGATTATTAAATACTGTATGGTTATTCACTCCTTTTCTAGAGAAGATCCATGGAATTCTTGGAAAGAACCTGGCCCAAACTCTTTGTTACAGCACATATGAGATGATCCACAAGGTTTTTCACAAGCATGTAGTAAATTACTGTCAGAAGCAGAGAATTAGAGGAAAAGTGATAAACCTCGCTTGTTCTTGTTACAGTTGCCTCCTATAGTCACTCCTCTACTGATAAGGTTTTATGTGCTTCTTCTCCCTTCAAGCTCTGCTTAAATTCCTATTTTAACCATATGTGCCTTTCTTCTGGTTAACACAATGGTTTGATTGTGCTAGTAGCATTATTTTACTGTCATACTGGTCTACATGGAGAGGTGATATGATAATACTATGCAGTATAATTTCGCTTTGCATAGTACTTGCCTGTTTCCTTAATATATTCAATTTCTCTTCTAATATTAATTTGGAAAGACAAATGTCATAATCCATGGATAATTAAGAGGTTAGACTAATTCCGTCATCTCATTGCTTTCTTAATCTGCCCCTGATCAGATTAAACACCTCAATTTAGAAGTTATTGATACTGCAGATTGATGAACTCCAAGGGAGCTGTTACAGCCTACCATGTCATAGGGATTGTTGTACTTTTAATGGCCATTTATAAATTAAACCATCTTGCAATGGATAGAAAAAGTGGGTTTGGAATGAAGGAATCCAAAAGTATATTTAAGTACAGAGAAAAATTAAAGTACCCATCTGTCAAGATATTAGCTGTATTAGCTCACCTACCTTTTTGAGAGAGGAGACAATAAAAGAAGGTATTTTCTTGAAGTTTTCTGTTAAAATTGTGTCTACTGTAATGCCAGTCTATATCTATCTATCTAAAAACACACAAAATCCATATACTCTGCTATTTACGCCTAAAAATGTCAGAACTATTTTCTTCAAAATTTTCTGCAACTTAAGAGTTGCACAATAGGTTGCATTGTAAGTATTAGTAACTCAACACAAAATCAGTCCATTAATTAGAGAACCCACATGCTGTTTGCTCTTTATTTCAAAGTCAATTATAGTCACAAATGTTTTGGTATAGTTATTGGCAATAGACAGTGTGTAGGAGGACTAGTTTAAACTTGGAATTTATGTGTCGTAGCCAACCCTGACTCACATAGCATGGTTTGCACCTAATAAGAACATACTCTGATCACAGAAGGATTGTGTGTTGCTGATTGGATCTTATGAAATAAAACCACAAATGATTCCTCAGGATGTACCAAGAAAAGCCTTCTAGTGAAGGTGAAGAAACTGTAGTTACAAAATTGAATCATCAATATCGCCAAGTTTCATTTTTATCTCTACTCAAAAATATATTTGAATAATTATCAGCAGCTTTAAAAGATGTTCTGATTTCATTATTTTGTTAGTTGTCTTCTATAGTTTATTTTCAGTCTTGAACAGAACAATACATCTTTAAATTACTTGATGTCTGAGCGTGTACTTCTGATGATGCAAGTCAGTTTTGAACAGAAACAGAATTGTGACCTTGAGTATGGAAGGTTATGACTGCTTTGTACTTAGTCCTTACTTAAAGCTTCAGCAACTGGAACACTATGGGTAGTGCCTATTGTATCCTGAATATGCTTTGGCAAAAGAGGTGATCACAAAGCATTTGTATTCTCACTTCGTATATTCTGTCAAGAGCTGTATTTAATTTTTAAGGTGGAGTAATTCTTGCTCTCATCTTAAGACATAAGGCCAAATATATTCTGAGTGAATATATTTGTTTTACCAGGGCTAAGTTTATTTCCTTGTGTCAGGTTTCATCCTAAAGCAATAATTTCTGAAAGTTTGTTTTGTAATGTCTTACATATGTCTGAAAAACTGTTTCCTTCTTTAAATAACGCCAAACACCTGTTGTACAACACGTATAGTACAATGCCTTTAGAACACAGGCTCTATGATTTTGAAATATTAATGGACAGTTGGTGGTAAAACAGTGGAAGTGATTAATTTAGTTCAGAGATTATAATGCTATTCTTCACGTCTCTCAGACACAAAGTACTGAATTAGGTTTTTTTCATTGTAAGCACTATAAACTTTATACCAATATCTGCACAAAATGTTCTTATACAATATACATCAATGACAGATGTAATCTGAGAAATAATAGTGCTAACTTGTTTTGGAGAAAAAGGCTACTATTTGGTAAGCGGTGTTCTTTAACATCATTTAGGAACTTGGGATGTTTTTTCCCTCTAGTTTTGTTTCTTAAGCTGTTAACAGGAGGAGGAAGAGATGAAGATGACAGGAGGAAAAAAAGAAATTATTGTACTCATACCAAATTCTAGGCTAAGTAAATATCTCGACTAATTGTAAGATGGACCAGCTACAGGATTGTAAACCAATTAGGATATAAATCACACCATGTGACAGAATACTTACTACAAAAAAAATTGTATCAAACCTTTATTGCCAAATGCATTCTGCACTACGGATCAAAATTAACATTTAAATTTAACCTGCGGATTCCCCTGCCAAAAACCCAATTCTATTTCCAGGACTTTGCACATTCTTATTAAAGAGAGAGTTTTTAACATTATAATCTCTTTCTTTTGCTTTCTTCTGCTTTCATAATTCTCAGAACTGTTTCTCTTTCATTTAGATGCCAATTACAGTTCTCCTGCTGTTTTAGATGTGATGAATATAGAACCCTAATATCAAGCATCCACAGATTCTTCATGAATGGCTTTTAACCTGGATGCTATTCATTCTATTATTTTTCAAGTTGTTCATTCCTCTTATAGTTTATAAGGTAATGAAACTTGTCCATCTGCAGTTAAATGTGTATGTAGACATGACACTGGGATGATCTCTGTCCTGAGAAGCTTACCCTTATTTACTAGAAGCTGATACCTGAATCAAGCAGGTGGTGAATATGCTCATAACTTGGTGCTGCAATAGCAGGTGACATCGACAACACATTTGTGATATAGAAAGAAGGTAAGTAAAGAAACCGTTATGGAACACATGAAACAGGAAATTTGCAACATTGAGGTAGGAACAATGAAGTGACAGTGGTCAAAATGATATTTGGAAATTTCATCAAAATTAGTCACCTGATTTAATTACTTAAACTTAGAAACCTAGTGTCAGTTGAGATGCCATAGGAATACTGCTTGGCCTCCACCTGTAGCTTGCAGAGAGTCAGTGTGGAGGGAGTGAGGGAGTTGAAAAAAACAGGAGAACGACATCTAGGCTGACACATGGAGATGATCCAATCAAAGTTTTTTTCCTGGCTGTACCTCTAGTGACAAGACACATGGTGGTGTTAGAATGTGTTGACACTAAGGAGCCATTCATACTGAGGATGAGAAGCATCTGCCTTCAAAAGGGCAAGAATGGCCTTTATTCTCTTGCATGCCATGAAAGTCACTGTGTGAAAACCTTTGAAATCTCTTACAAGATCAGAGAGTACCAAAGAGCCATCCTGAGCTTAGATTTTGTAACATGTTAGGGTGGCTAAGCTTCACTAGTTTTTGAACACTGCTAGTTTTTATAGCCGCTGGCCTGTGAAAAGTGCTGAGGGACTATTGCCATGTCTCATTCGACTCTGATTATTCAAGTCAAATAATCAAGTAAGCATTAGAATTTGGCTTTATAGACATATACCAGCCTTACCTGTATACAAGATTAATTAACCTTTACACTTCATTTTTTAAATTTTTTTTGAGAGAAGACAAAGTAGTGAAGCAACTTTTAAACCAAGTGAGTTTTTAAAAAGTCCATTTAACCCAAAGGTTATGTGAAGTACTGCATTCTGCAGTCTGATAGTTGTCTTGGTAACATTTGGTTTGCTATTGATTACTTGAGTAAATAGCCTCCAAAATCCTGTTGACAATTTCATACTGCATAATAAACTATTTTAGTCTGGAGGTCTTATTACATGCATTCATTTATACTGTTTAGTAATTAACAAACTATCACCCTTAATTTGCTATAATAGATGTGGTGGGTTTTTTTTAATCTCTGTTCTTGTTCACAATATAGGGGGAGATCAACATTCAGAAGTAAAACTGTAATCCACATCACAGTGATCGCTTTTTTTTTATCCTGTTCCTGTCCTTTTTATCCTGTTTTATCCTGTGTGCTCTCAAAATTATCCACTACATGTCATTGGGTATTCTGGACTTGGATTAGACTTTTGATCCTCCTGGTGATGATGAAGACTTCTTCCTTACTATTCTGTGATTTCAGTAAGCCTCCCTATTATTTTCTTTTTAGGATGAAGCCCTCACAGAACTTGCTATCTAAATGTGTTCATGTTTCACATCTGATGTGTTCAGTTTATTCACACTCTTTAGATTTCTAGAAGATAGAGTACATCCTTTCCAATTTATTATAAAGACCTTCCTGATAATATTAATGAATTTTAGAGAAGTTCCTCATTGTTCTGGGGTTGTGGAAATATCTCTGAAGAAGGAGAGAAGGTATTAGAAATTGTTATTGTTCTGTCAGTGATGATTATGTTTCTGTGGTCAAAAATATTTCAAACTTCTGAAGGATATCTGCTGTTGAAGGCCATCTTATGCCTGATGCCACTATTATGGCATCTATTATTTTTCCAGATAAGTAAAAAGCCTTATTAAAAATATTTGTAGAATATTAGCAGACATATTTCTTTTGCCTTTTTTAACAAAACCGTGTATTTCTATTGCTGATTACTGTCATCAGCAAAATGAAGGTCATTCAAATGTTTTTGCCAGGGAAATGTCTATTTGCCATTTGTGATTATCTTGATTCAGACAATAAATAATGCAAACAGTAGAAGGGCATAACAAAGCCTTGCATTATTCTTTAGCTTCCTCTGCTAATTCTTGGATGCTAATCATCACCTCTGTATAATCAGTATGATCATAAATGTCTTGGAGCATTTTGATTATATTGTGCTAGCACTTCCTAATTGTTTTGTGGGTTTGTGGGTTTTTTGTTTGTTTGTTTTGGTTTTGGTTGTTTGGATTTTTTTTAAAGCTATTTCTTAAAAGATGTTTTTGACAGCAATACTTTCTGTCATAAAAAATTATTTGTCATCCTACAGTTTATAAAGAGTTTTAATATCTATCTTTTGGAAGGTTATCTTTCCCAACTACAAAATACCAATTATTTTTGTTTTACTGAACAAAACTATACAAAAAAAATTAATACACATTTATGTATCATACAGTTGAAAAGAAAATTTATGCAGACACATAATTACTAGATATATGTAAAATGGAAAAAAAGAGACTTCTGCTGTAAATTGAATTATCACCTTGTTAAATATAAGTGAATACTGCTGGAAATTTTCTCCAAAACATCTGCATGTAGACTTCTACATTTTCTGTTCTCCAATCTTCTATCACTGCAGTTGTCAGAGTCATAAAATGCATAAAATATCTCCAGCAGTGTCATACCTCTGGCCTACATGTGCTGCAGTGGTTGACTTTGTTCTCTTCAGGATACTTGTCAACTACAAAGCAGACAGCCTGCAGCTTTCACAATCTGGCCATTTTGGGATCTTGGCAGAAGACTGTGAGACTAATTTATTCAGGAGCTACCATCAACAATGCTTAATTTTTTTGTATTTTCAGAGCATTTTAGGTAAGAACAGAATGCACTAGTTGATATTTTGAAATAGATATTAAGATACACTTTGTTTGGAAGCATTTCACACAGCTTCTTCTATATCGTGATGTATCTGCAAAAAAAATAAAAATCAGCTGACTTCTAGCTCTACTCTCCTCTCATTTTAGAGTTTTCCTTTTTAAACCTTAGCATATTTTTTCTCTTTTTTTCTTTCTTTTCTTTTTTTTTCTTTTCTTTTTGTAATCTGGCAGAAAAATAATACCTTCAAACCTTAAGCAAGTCAAGTCCAATTGTAAAATGCAGGATGATGCTGGAAAGAACAGGATTAACTAGTAATTTTCATAGAAGTCAACACCAGTATGATTGAAACATAATATTGAAAACTTTGAGATAGTAGTCCTTTTGAAAAATATTTTGCAATTTGATAATTAATTCCTACTGTAGATGTGATATGATACAGTATTTATGTCTACTGCATAGTTTATACTGTAATAATACCATTGTCAACACTTAAAATAGACTTACAGCATTTGACAAGGTAGTAACAGGCAGTTCGGAATGGATTAGAAAATGTGGTCCAGGTCACAAAGATATGTGTAAAGCGAAACGGCCCCATTTTTTTTTCCCTTGTGTTAAAGTCTTCATATCAGGATGTAACAAAACTACAAAACAGAATTTGGTTCTTTGGTCTGGAATTAAAAGGGTGAGTATATATAAGGTAAATTTAAATATATGATACAGAGAAAAAAATGCTATCTTTGCATTCAGATTTTCTAAATGTTTATTAAAAGAAAGGAACTCAGCTGTGGATTCAGTAATATAAATGGGAAATCTGCTCAGTTCAATTTACACTGAGAAATAGTGTCCTTTTTGTAGTTTATTTTACTCTGTAACAATAACAAGAAAAAATCCCTGGAACAAGTTATTTTTTATCTGTCTGTCAGGAAAATGTGTTTAATATTATTTCTGAATACCTTAGAAATGTTTAAGTAAATAACATATTCCTCTTAATCAGAATACCACTTAACTTTTATCATCTATTGTTGTGCAATATTCTGTCACATCGGTGACTGAATCAGAGAATGCTTGGGGATTGAAGGGACCTTTAGAGATCATCTAGTCCAACCTCCCCTGCAGTGAGCAGGGACATCTTTAACTAGATGAGGTTGCTCAGAACCCAGGCCAACCTGACCTGGAATGTTTTCAGAGATGGGGCATCTACCACATCTCTGGGCAACCTTATCCAGTGTTTCCCTGATCTCATCGTGAAAAAATTTCCTCCCTATATCTAGTCTGAAGCTACTTTCTTTTAGTTTAAACCCATTACCCCTTGTCCTATCGACACAGGCAGTGCTAAGAAGTCTGTCCCCATCTCTTTTACAATCCCCCTTTATGTACGGAAAGGCTGCAATAAGGTGTCCTCAGACACCTTATTCCTCTCCAGCTAAAAAAGACCAGTGCTCCCAGCCTTTGCTCATAGGAGAGATGCCGAGCATTGAGAAGATCTCCCAGCCTTCTGCAGACTAAGCAGACCCTGGTCTCTTGGTCTTTCTTCAGAAGAGACATGTTCCAGTCACCAATGATTGTCATGAACACCAGCTGAGATCTTCAAGGACCTTTAACAAGATAGGTACTTACCTCCTATTGGCTTTATCTATTTAGTCACTTTGAGAACAACAACAGAAAAGCTCTTAGTCTGTTCTGAGCAGATTTAGCTGCCTCAACACTCATTGAGGTATTTGCTTTATTTAGAGTTAGTGATTGCTTTTTGTGTTAAAGGCTTAACAACAACAAAAAATGTATGAAATCGTTGTTAATGACTAAACTAGTACAGCGTTTTTCCAGAAAATTATTTTTCCAGGCAGTAGTAATCAAAATTATACCTCATAAAATATTTATTTATATGGTCCATATTCCAATGATGCAATTATATATACATTTAATAATTGAATGAAAAAATGTAATTAAAAAAAACCTAAAGAAGGTGTCATAAAAGGTTAGCAGCTACCCTCTGAAACTTTTCTATATTATTGAACAAAACAAATCAGTCTGCATATGATACTTTTATCTCTATCATGGTACCTTTGAAAGTAAAAATGGTTTATTTCACACAGAGATTTAGCCCAGTTCAAAGACCTACACATTTAGGTTTCTTGCAGAGCTCTACTGTAACAGGAGACTGACAGATTAAACGAGTCTTTTCATTTCTGTTTTATAACCTGCCATAGTAGTCAGTTATACCTGAGCACATAAAAACATATAATAATTTCTATTAAAACCCATAATTTAATGTCAAGATGTTAACCTTTCCCCATATTATTATTTCCTTCTTTTAGTTTTTCTGAGCGTATGTTTCTTAGCTGTTCCAGTTAAAACCCTCATGTTTTGACTGCAGTTGCCCAGAATAAAATTGACATTTCTCATAAAGATTACCTTCATTTTCCCTTGCTGAAAAGCTTCTTGCACTTTAGAACTGCCCTCAGCTTTCTGCAATAGTTGATTGGTTTCACCTACTTTTATATTTTTCATTTCTTAGTTTCAAGACTACAATTAAAAGTCAGTTTGTTTTAGCTTTTTACCAGTCAGAAGCAAACAGGTAACATAGAAGATGTGAAGGCAGTCTAATATATTTTTAAACCATGCAAAAAGCCTGGTATTTTCATTCTATAGAGGAACTCCAAGATTTTGATAGGCTGTCAGAAAGAATTACCGATACTCTTTCTGTTGTTTCACTAGAGAGCTATAAATGTTAAAGAAAAGGTTAATCAAAAGGTGAGAATTTGAGACTTTTTTTCAACATGCTTTGTTTAAATTTGACAAAAATAATTTCTGCAGACTGTATTTGTCTTTCTTTTGTAACAGTGAGTCCAGTTACTGCTTTCACGTGAAGGCGATGAAGACAGAAAATGAAGGTAAAATTAGATATTATATTAATTTGTAAATATCAGACTATCCATATGGATTCTTTTCTTGTCAGTCCTTTTATCTGTAATTTACTCCTCGTTCATACTTTCAGACTATTCTGTATTTTCCACTTTCAATTATCAGAGTTTTTCAATTTAACAGTTTAAATTAAATTTTCAATTTATCAACTTACTGCAATAAATTTCGTTAGATGTAAGAAAAGCAGTTTGCTTGACCAAAAGGCTCCAACTGTCAAGAAAATGAGAAGCTGCAAATATTTTATGATACTGACTACAATTCAATAGCTAGTTTTGTAGAACATAGTCAAGCCTGTTACATAGTACTTTATGTTTCTTATGCATATACTAATAATCATGAATGCTATTAGTACATAAGCCTCACTGGGTAGTGATAATAAACTCTAAAGAAGGCAAGATGATATCTTAAAACTCACAAAGAATTGTATTTATCATTTTTATCCTCCCAGGGCTATGCTGAGAACAGAAATTAGTGCATGCTCTCAGACAAATTACATTAAAGCAAATGGGATATTGAATAAAAATAATATTATTTAAGTTATTAAATGTTCTACTTGAAAATGTTTAACCCAATTGACTTATTTTTATCACTGCCAAGAGCAATACACGATATATCTACAACTACATTAATTAATTTCTGTTTAAAGCTCAATAAAAAGCATCTGAACTACTGCTTTTTTAGAGATTCCATGTGTATGTGTATATATACATTCATGCATATATCTATCTTCATGGTATTCTCATTCTGATGCACAGGAGTTTATATGCATAAGAACCATGGACAAGTTGGACTTAATCAATATTTAAGAAGATGAACTTATGCCAGTTATTTCCACCAGAAGCTAATAGACTAACGTGAGAGATGTGATTGATAGCTGATACATAGGATCTGTGGTGTGGAGCACATCAAATGTGCCAGCCACATGGTACAATGGCCATTCTGAGAACTACAGCATTCACCACACCATGCTGACAATAATAGATGTAACTCTTAATAATAAACCCCGAACTTGTTTTAGTTCTGTGGATGTGGTTGTGTAGCAAAATTTTTAATGGCTCCTTTGTATGAGTTGAAATATACTTTTGTGAGTAGCAAATTTTGTATAACTGAAATCTTTTTTACATAGAACCATAGAATCATTAGGGTTGGAAAGGACCTCTAGGATCATCACGTCAAACCTTCTCGACCAGTGTTCTAAACGGGTTGAA
>VWZY01000345.1:99432-111507 GCA_013399075.1 Chloroceryle aenea | reverse complement strand
TGGACATGGCCCTTAGTGCCATGATATAGTAATTGGAGTTGGATCAGGTGTTGGACTCAATGATCTTTGAGGTCTTTTCCAACCCAATCTATTCTATGATTCTATGATTCTATGATACTTCTCCTGCTCTTTTCTCCCTCTCTAGACATCAGCTCCGAGGTCCTGTTGACAGGTGGGACCACATGGGCATGATCCAGCCATTCCTTGTGTGAAAGCCCACAGCCTGATCCCATCTGCAAAGGAGAGAGACCCAGAGGAAAGATGGTCCTGCAGGAATCTCTGGCAGATCTGAGTCCTCCCCTAGACAGCCTGTCAGAACACTTATTTATGACAGGGAAACAGCACCTCTAGGGATGCCAACCCTGCTGGGAAAGGGGGTGCTAAGAAAAGAGGGGAAATTGGGTTGCAGCAAGATGCTGGTAAGATGCCTCAGGATCACCTCAGACACTACCATGTGGGGAGGCCTTTGAGAAACTGCACTGAGCAGACAAGTGTGTTTCAAGTGTCTTAAAAAAGCTTAGAGCATACAGTGATATGCAGAAGGAGGGGAGAACATCTTGGCTGAGGCATCTGTGTGAGAAGGGGTAGCTGGAATGGGCCCAGATAAACAAGCAGAGAGGCAGAAGTGCGGAATAAGATAGATGAGTGGACAGATGAATGAATGCATGTGATCACAGACAGATGGACAGCCATCTGGATGGGCACAGATGGGATGGAGGGAAGTGTATGAAAATGAAAGGATGGATGATCATGTAAATAGATGGATAGATGGATGGATGGGCAGGCATATATGGGAGATGCAGAGATGTGTAAAGAGGATGGAGGGATAAGAGTATAAGCAGCTGGCTGCATATATGGATGGAGAGATGGGTGGACAGATGGGTGCATGGGTTGAGGAAGGGAGAGCTGGAATGACAAATGACTGGCAGTGACGTTGGGTGGGTGCTTGTCTGTTGGAATGAATGTAGAACTGGATGGATGGATGGATGGATGGATGGATGGACAGATGACTAGGCAAATGAGTGGATGGATAGATACAGACAACAGAACTAAAGTAAGAGTCTCAGCACCTTACTCAAATTCTCATCTAATTTATGGTATTGCATAAGGTAAAGACACTTTCACTTTCCTTCTGGCTCACGAAAGACCATTGACTCTCCTGGCCTTAGACTTGGGGATCTGCTTGGAGGAGACACTTGGAGATGCTGCACCACCCAGCAGCCTTGTGTGGAGAAAGGTCCAGTGCAGCAATGTACCCACAGACCAGCCTGCCTTGCTAGCCCCTGCATGTCTGATGCCTAGCCCCAGGAAAGGTTTGAAAGTGGTGGAAAGCTCTGGGGTGCCCATCTCTGCTTCTCAGAACTGTGGCTGAGAGTCTGGCTGTAGCTGGTGGCAGCAGGATTGACTGGAAAAGGGAGAAAAGGCACCTTCAATTATTTCCTATTTGTCCTTAAACACAGTGCAAACACATTGGCACTCATCTGGAGGGCTGAGGGAGCCATTTCTGGAAGACAAGTCTTTGAAAGCAACGATCCTTTCCAAGGCAATGATTTAAGGCCCCTGACAAAGGAGAAACCCAAAGCACAGCTTTGAAGGAGGCGTTTCTCCCAGATGGGTTTGCTGAGGCTCATACTGGAGCTAAGCCAGGTCCCCAGGTCCCTTCTGGTCTGTGCCTGGCACAGGAGTCCCACCCAACCACACTGCCATGCAGACACCTGGCAGCCCCTTTGGGAAAGGTCACCATGGGGACAGCCAACACGTCAATGCTGGAACAACCTCATCTTGCACTGTGAACACCAGTTTTACTTTAGGATGGGGATGGGCAAGAATGACCAGAGCTTTTACTGAAAGCCTGCACTTCCAGCCACTGCCTGCACTGCACAGCCACTACTGAAAGGCCTACACTTCCTGCAGGCTTAATATGGGCAGGACCTGCCCCTGGCCATCCAGAGCCTCATGTGTCACTCAAGGAAGGAGGCGAGGGAGGTTTCTCCATTCTCCTGGTTATCATGTCACTGGTAACACATGGCATTGATGACCAAGATGGTATCTGTGCTGCAGGGCCAAAGCTGCTGGATGGACATCAACTGCTGGCATGGACAGGACGAGGCCAACAGCCAGGAGCTGCAGCTCAAGAGGTTTGAGTTGGACACAGAGAATTCTCCAGGATGGTGGTGCAGCACTGGGACAGGTAACTACAAAGATGGTGTATCTCCATCCTTGGAAGTTGTCAGGGCTCTGTTAACAACACCATGGCTGATCTGGTCTACTGTTGAGGTTAGTCCTTTTCTGAGTGGAACACTGGACTAGACACCTCCAAAGATTCCACCAACACAGCTGTAATCATTGGCTCAAATTGATACTTAGAGATATCACCACCCTGATTCTCCAAAGTATGCTGCTTTTTGGGTTGAGTGACAGCACAAGGGTGAAGTACACATGACAGAGAGGTTGTGATGCTGCACCCCAACAAGGAACATGCATCCACCCCAACCAAGGGCCACACCCTATACTGCAGCACAGCACACCACCCAGGCACAGCATGGCTTACCACATAAAGTCCCAGAGATGGAGAGAAGCTGTGGTGATGTATAATGAGGGCAGAAATTAAGCTTTACCCACAGCTT
This sequence comes from Chloroceryle aenea, assembly GCA_013399075.1. Taxonomy (NCBI): domain Eukaryota; kingdom Metazoa; phylum Chordata; class Aves; order Coraciiformes; family Cerylidae; genus Chloroceryle; species Chloroceryle aenea. The sequence goes on along the minus strand of VWZY01000345.1, from coordinate 108,880 downwards.
TTGCACCCTCCCTACAAAGCTGCAGTGGAGGAAGATGGGAGTCACACATGAGGAAGATACACACAGCTCCCAGAAGTAGACCTGGTGCAGCTTGGTGAAATGAGCTCTGAGCTGCTTTGCTATCCTCCTAGAAACACAGCATCACTTAAGCTGGAATAGGTCTTTAAGATCATCAAGTCCGACTGTTAACCCAGGATTGCCAAGTCTATCACTAAACCGTGTCTCTCAGCACCACACTTACCCATCTCTTAAATACCTCCAGGATGGTGACTCCACCACTTCTCTGGGCAGCCTATTCCAGGCCTTGACAATCCTTTTGGTGAAGAAATTTTCCTAATGTCTGAACTAAACCTCCCCTTGTGTAACTTGAGGTCATTTCCTCCTAAAGATGATGACTGAGCACTTGACAGTAAAATCTGTTCAATTGCAACACAACAGATACTGAGATACTTTGCCTCCATCCGCCTTTGCCTCCACCTTCCTAAGTCACACCAGCTACCTCCAGGGTATTCAGCCTCCTGAGCTGGAAGATAAGGACAGAGAACAGAACAGCTAGCTGGATGGCTGAGCTCAGAGAGCTGCACATGGAGTTAAATCCCTTGGGCAGCCAGTCACCAGTGGTGTCCCCAGGGCTCAGTTCTGGGGCCTGTCTTGTTCAATACCTTTATCAATGATCTAGATTAGGGGATCTAGGGCACCCTCATCATGTCACCAGATGACACCAAATTGGGTGGGTGTATTGATCGGCTGGAGAGTAGGCAGGCTCTGCAGAGGGACCTGGACAGGTTGGATCAATGGGCTGAGGTCAGTGGGCTGAGGTTTCACAAGGCCAAGTGCTGGGTCCTGCACTACAGTCACAGCAAGCCCCAGCAATACTGTAGTACTGGGGCTTGGGAAGGAGTGTATGGAAAGCTGCTTGGCAGAAAAAGATTTTTCTTGTCCTCACATTTGTTACTTGTACCTCACCACAACCTAGTTTTCATGCAGTTGTAGAGACCAAGAAGGTCTTCCCTCAGCCTCCTCTTCTCTAGGCTAAACAACCCCAGTTCCCTCAGCTGCTCCTCAGAGGACTTTTTCTCTACACACTTCACTAGTTTCACTGCTCTTCTTTGGACACACTCCAGCCCCTCAATGTCCTGCTTGTAGTGAGGGGCCCAAAACTAAACCTATTATTAGGAGTGCGGCCTCACCAGTGCCAAGTCGAGGGAGATGGTCACAGCTGTATTCTTGCTGTCCAACTATTTCACATATAGGCCAGAATGGTGTTGGTATTCTTGGATGCCTGGGCACACACTGGCTCATATATACCTGGTTGTCAACCAGGACCCAGAGGTCCCTTTCTACCAGGCAGTTTCTAGACACTCTTCCCTGTGCAGGACCAACAGGGACCAATGGCACAGCAGTCCAGTGAAGATACACAGAAGGAAGATGAGAAAAAGTGGCTGAGAAACAGGGCCTGTGCAAACAGCTTTAATGCTTCCCAAGCCTACCCTGCTCAGCTGGAGCTGTTCAATAGAAACATCATTCTCATTTTCCTTCTTAATGAACCTTGACCTGCATCGAGACTACAACGGCAACAACATATAGAAATCCTGAAAACCTGAGGGTTGCCTTGGCATGGGCCTTGCTGAAAATGATCAAAACTCCTCTTGGGACCCTTCATCTCTGCTGGCTGCTCTGCTTCTGTTCTTGTCAAAGCTTCCACTGTGCCAACATGGGCAGTTCCCAGGTCAAGCATGCTGCTGGGCACTGCCCTGTGCTGTGTGCACAGAACCACACCACTGATGTGGTCCTGGGGGTCTCTGCCCAGACACCTGTGGAGTCTTTTGAACAGTGAGCAGAGGAGGTGGAGAAGATGGTTTGCATTCCTGGTGCCAGCACTCATCACAGCCCCTCAATGAGGGTCTTTGTGCTGGGGCTCATGGCAATCCAACCCCCAGCACACACACGCAGGAGTCAAACCACTCTGTCTGTCACAGCAATTTGTAGGCAGACAGGGCCAACTCTTCTCTCTGGAGCTCTCTGCCCAAATGCACTGTGTGGTTGTGGCTGGCATAAGCAGAGAGTGAGCAAAAGGAAGGCACTGCACCATTTCCAGGGACAGACACAAACACTTTTCTTCTCTGCAGGTCTCACAGCCTCTGGTTCTTCCTCTCTTTTGGAGATGGGGAAACTATCCCCACCCTGGCAGCCAGAAAGGCCGTGTCTTTGATTCCACAGGATGTGGACATAGAATTACAGATTCACTGAGTGGTAGGCACTGGAAGGGAACTCTGGAATCATCTAGTCCAGCGCCCCAGATAAAAGAGTTGCATGCAGAACAGATTGCACAGGATCATATCCAGGTGGGGTCTGATTCTCTCTACAGAAGGAAAATCCACAACCTCTCTGGGCAGCCTGGTCCAGGCTCTGATATCCTCAAAGGAAAAAAGATTTTCCTTATCTTTAGGTGGAACTTCCCAGGTTCTAGTTTGTGCCCATTGCTTCTTGCCCTGTCGCTGGGCACCACTGAAAAGAGTTGGGCACTATCCTCTTAACCCCTGCTCTTCAGATATTGATAAGCATTGATAAGATCCCCTCCCAGTCTTCTCCCCTCCAGGTTAAACAGCCCCAGGGCTCTCAGCCTTTCTTCATACAAGAGACTTTCCAGCTCCCTAATCATCTGCGTTGCCCTTTTTTGGACTCCCTCCAGCAGTTCCTTGTCTCTCCTGAACTGTGGACTCCAGAATTAGACACAACACTCCAGATGTGTCCTCACTAGGGCTGAGTAGAGGGGGAGAAGAACCTCCCTTGGCCTGCTGGTCACGCTCTTATTAATACCTATGTGCCCTCAGTGGGATAGAGAATTATCTAATGTGCCTTTGGACAGAGAAGCCCTCACATCACCTTTGCATGTCCCTCACACAGCCAAGCAACTAGCCATGAATAATTATCTCTGTGGTAATTATTTTTCAGTGTATGCATTCATAAATTATGCATTTAATATTTACACAGTGCCAGGGATACGTCAAGAGCTTTCCAAGAAGATAAAACAGTAAGGTCTCACTCCCTGCAACATTCCATGGTAAATGAGATGAATAAGCCCACAGGAGACAAGCTAGGAGCCCAAGAGGGTGGAGAAGGCAAGAGGAAAAGGAGGTGGTCTCACCATCTCCACGTGGGAGGGGGGATGTTCCTGGCCAACTCCAGCTGTTGGACAGAGTGGTGGCACAACCCTGTGGCTTTTCTCTTGCTGTCCAGCACCCATGGTTGCCATCTTGAGCATCACTGCCCGTGCCCAAGAGATGCCAGTGGCTCTGCTCCCATCTGCAACTTCATAGCCCTGAGTTCTGACCTTCTTGAGATGGAATAATCTCTGGCACTGGAGAGGGTTTTCTGACACCAGCTTCCTAAAGTACCCCCCATCCTTGATCTCCTCACATCTGTTCCCTCTGATGCCACTTGGTCTTTGCATGGCTTTTATTTCCAGGAGGAACCTTCTCTTCAAGGAGAAGAAATTTCATGCTTAAGGAGGCAGTTCTTCCACGAGTGATTTAAAACTAGATACATCTTTGTAAGGAAACAGGCATAATTAAGTGTCATTGATGTTGCCAAAGATATGGACCATTCCAAGTTAATTTTGTCCATTAAAGAAGAATTGCAGCAAGCAGAGCCCACGTTTGTTTGCTCTACTTTGGTAGATCCTTGGAGTCAGCAGCTTTGCTCTCTTGACAAGAAAAAATAATTAGCAAGTAACTTTAATTAAGAGATAACAGAAGGGTGCTAAAGGACTTGTATTCAATCACTCCATGATAGCCTAGAAGCAGGCCTTGTTTTACCTCAGGGATGTTGTAAAGTAGGCACTTTCCCAATCCAACATGCTTAGCTCAGACCAAGATCCAGGGCAGGAGAGCCTCTTCTCTCTGCCTGGATGTGACCACAAAACATCCTCCCATAAGTGTCAGCAAAACCCTGCTACCCCTGAAGAAGCTCTCCTCCAGCTTTGCAGTAGTCTGACCTCCCACCACTTCTTTGCATCTGAGTGCACCTCCCTCTGCAGCTACACCCCAAACCCAGCTAGGGATGTTCATCACAGGGTGGCTTTCTAGCCACTCAGATGTAAGATGATGATGCTTCTTCCATGAAACTTAATGAAATATGTACTGGAATTGTTGGGAGGATGAAAGGACAATTTTGCAATCAAATGTGACACTATCACAGATGTGTCCACACCGCAGGCTTCCTCCTGGACCTGATGGCCCAGCAGTGGGGGCTGTGTGATGCCTGCTCTGCTACCAACTTGGCATGTCATCACTGAGACTGAGCACCAGGTGGCACAGTTCAGATAGTGGCACGGTCAGGATGCCTGACTTGTGTAGGGGACCAACAAGACTATTCAGTGGCAGGGCATAAGTACCCTCCTGGAGAGAAAACACAGTTCTAAACCCCGTGGGAAACCACAGAACAGAGACACACCGCTGGAAGCAGAAGCAACACAAACTTGTAGCAGAAGTGAGGGCCAAGTCCTTGCTGCAGCTCTGGCTCAGCCCCAAGGGATGCGGCAGCTCCCTGTTCCTTGTGTGCTGTGGTCCCACACTGTGCCTCAGCTTGGAGACATGGTAGCAGGATGGAAGAATCTGCCTTAACGGACAGGTAACTTCAGCATCATTTTTCTGCTTGGCCCACATCAACAGACTGGCTGAATCAATGGCTTTGGTCCTGCTGGAGTGGGATCTCACCACAGCAAAGTGTGCCCTCTCTATGCCAGAACAAGACTTCTATGCCCACGTCTCATACAAGTTTTGGTGCATTTCTGGCAGCTACGTCAACCCAGAGCATCATGCTGGCAGCGCACCCTGCAGCAAGCCAGAAGGGCTCCATGCCAGATGCAGCCTTGTTTCCCTGCACACCATCGCACCCCTGGGAGAAGCAGGGGCTGTACAGACATCTGCTGCCCTAACATTTATCCCTGTCCACAGAGGACAACCAAGTGTGGAAACAGCAGCCATGTCCATCCTGCTTTGGTTACAGTCTCTCCAGACATACATGGGTAGGAGACCCCAGAGAAGCTGCCCTTTCCCATGGCTTCAGGGTAGGACTGATCTCTGCCAGAGGTTGCTAATGCTGGTGCGTACCAATCTGCAATGGTCTCATACCTCTAGCATTGATCATCTTCTGTTGCCACAGGCAGGACCTGGTGAAGATGCACTTCTGCTGCTACTTCTGCTTTTCTGTCTCAACTGCTCTGCAACAAAAAAGGTCTTGATGCTGCTGAGCTACTGATCTTTTTCTTTTTTTTCCCAGAAGACTTTGCTCTTGTATCCCAGGAGGGGACCTGAGCTCACGTGCTGATCTGTTTCCCAGCCAGAGGTGTTGGTAAGACCTTCACTTGCATGTCCTAGCTCTTCTGATCCAAACATGCCCATGTCCTCAGACTCTGAGTGTTCTCCTTGATGGGACAGGCTGAGCTATGACACCATTTTCATCATCAGGCAAAGGGAAGGCTGGATGGGACCTTGTCCATTTGGCTTCCTTACAAAGTCAACCTGAGCTGACTCATCCTGAGGAGGGTCCTGAGTTGGTCTGTGAAGCAGCCACTCTTCCAATCCCCTGGAGCTGCATTATGGCTGCCTCAGCACGTGGGGGTGTTGTTACATGGAGGGCAAGGTGGTGGAAGACTAGAGGGAGGTGAACCACACCAATAGGAACTAGCACACATCAGAAAAATCCCACCAATATCCTTCAAGCTGGGCTCACTTGCACCTTCACTCTCTCCTACCAGGTGACTGGTGTTAGTGCCACAGATGAATTAAAGGCTTGTTTTCCTGAACTGCTTTTTCATGCAGACAGAACAAATAACTTGAGGCCACAGAAGAGTGCTTAGATCAGGCTTTTCAACACCTTTTAAGGGGAAATCAATACGATTCAGAATTAGGTGCCCAAATCACAGCCATAAACACAATAAAAGCTCATTGTGGTCCAGCAACAGCGTGAAGATGCCTCTATTTACCGAGCTGTGGGGAGGGCAGGCAGAGATGGATAGAGACACCGGGGCACCTCACACCTCACTGACCGCAACCTGCCCCCTTTAAGCCCAGTGCACAGTGTACACCTCTGCATTGTTGTTTGCCAATGCCTGCGTGCCCACCCTCAGATAACAGCCTTCCTCCATATGAACACACTGGGGGCAAACTGCTCTTTGTTCACGTAACAACCTGTCTCTCACTCACTTCACCTCACTCAGGGCTGTGGATTAGCATCAGGCATTGTGCAATATTTTTTTTATTAGCACAGAATTATGGAAGTCAGAGGCGTAAAAGACCTGTTGGGTCCCACTCAGTCCATCCTCCTTCTGCCAAGACAGTATTGGTCCCTGCAGCATATTTACTATTTCTCCAGTCTAATTTTACATACTGTACAATCTGTGCAGTGCCAAGTTACGATCCCTGTGTGAGAAGCAGAGCTCTCAATTTCCAGGCTCTTGGGTGTGTAAAATCACAACTGCGATGTTAAATTAACTTTTTTTTCCCTTGCATTTAATCATTTAATAGCTCTAAAATTCAGCCCCTCAGGCTCTTTCTGTCTGTCTGTTGGCTTGGGTTTTGCCTGCTGTAGGCCAGTGGCTTGTCGCTTACAGATGTAAAGCTCACACCCCTGGGTGGACCGGCAGCAGCTGGGCTTGAAGCTGGGACTGCTGCAACTTAACACATGAACTTCTACGGCCTGAGAATGGAAAAACTCCTCCGCTGTCTTAACCACAGGTACAGGAGGTTCATCCTCCTCCATATGGCTGAGCCCCATCAAGGAAGATGTACAGGGGATGCTGCACACAGGGCCAGGGCTCAAGGGCATCACCCAGGCTGGATTTAGAAATCAAAGCAGGGGTGCAACCTGAATTACCGAGGCACAGGGGGACAGGGCAGCACTGAAGTGTTCCCAGTGATGTCCTGTGCTTAGGAATGCCCAATAGAAACACCAATACCTTTTCCCTCCATCCCTGCGTCCACTGGAGGTTACACCTCAGGACTTGTTTCTTCCGAGGNNNCCGAGGAGAGGGATTTCTTCTCTCTGCACCTACACTAAAACTTTTCTTTGTGCATGTGGCTATGGGACAGCAGAGGAGTTGAGTTGCTGACAATGCAGCGCAGTGAACAGGGGACAGGAAGAATAGATGCTGATAAAACAGGAAGCATTTTCCCATGTCTTTTGTTCTTTTTTTGGACTCAGTCACCATCACTCACTTCTCAAAGTAATACACTTCTGGAGCTTGGTAATGATTTCAAAGCAATATTAATAATCAGGCACCCATCTAGTCTGCCCATCAGGGGCTGTATTAACAATTAAGCCAAGACCTCGGGATTTGCCTTGGTAATAATGAGATACTGCATTTGCATTTCATACCTTTCAATCCAAAGGATTCTCAAGCAAAGCCAAGCCTGGAAATGATCACTGGTGTGTGCTGAGCTGTGGCACAGCTGCAGAGCCTCAGCCTGACAGTCACACAGAGCATCTGCGGTGTGCATGCACCTCTGGGGTAAAAGATAGTAACATATCATGGCACACTGGAAAAGCATTACTACCACCAGAGACATCAAGATAAATCCCTGATAGAAGCTAACAGAACATTGCAGACCAGGATCCCAGACCTTGGAAGCAGGGTCTAGCTGGGGCTGAATGAGGCTGTGTCTCTGGTTATGGGCTAGAAGGTGTATCTGAGCCATGGATGACATGTCTGCAGGATCATGGTCCCCAAATGGTTTCTGAGCTACTCATGGGGGTCAGCACTATTTGAAAGCCCCATAAATCCACAGCCTGTCTGAGTATTTGCAACTTACAGTTACAGAGCTATTGAGGGTGGCACAAGCTCCTGTAGTTGTCAGTGGGCAGGTAGGAGAGAAAAGGGTCTTCTGTGCACTACATGGATGAACACCACAGCAACATGTGCATCTGTGAGACAGCAGGAAACTGAAAGCACGTGACACTTTGGGGCACACAGAGGCTTTGCACATGTTCTTGTGCAGATGTGCACAGATCCCTGCAAAGCACAATGCAGAAGCTCACAAGAGATCATACTGCCTCTGAAGAGAAAGCCTGAAGATGAGGACAGTGAGCTGGGACCTTCAGCTGGGTTTCCCACTCCTGGCAGCAGCACAGAGTGCTTTCAGATGAGAGTGCACACAACTCACCAGGTTGTGAGCTGAAACAGCTCCTGCCTGCCCCTGCTCCCCTGTTGGTGCCCTGAGCACCAGTGTCCAGCACCCTTTCTAAAAACCTCTGAAGAAGATGCTCTTCACTGAGCAGCTGAGCATTTCCAAGCTGTCTGGTAACAGAGGCACCCATGTTCATCATGCAGAGCGTGAAACAATTGCATTGTAATTTCTATTCGATGCTGCCACTCCATTTCCAGAAACACCCCAGAGCCTTTCCTGCTCTCCTACTCACCGCTATTCCCTCTCCATACTGCTTTATTGTCATCCATCTGACTAAACTCTCAAAAGTAGAGAGTGGTGCTGCTTTCAGGCTCCAAAACACAAGCTCAGCCTGCCTTTGAGAACATCTCCTAACCTCCAATTACTGATGCTGATGGTTCAGAGGGCCCTTAAGTTGGTGGGGTGTTTTTAGTTCCCATTGTCGGGGAAGGTGAGCAAATGTTAGTTCATAAGCAGACGTTCATTCAGTATGATTTGAACTAATTGCCTATTATTTCCTAAATTTCAACACTTAAAAGCTTTGAGTGTCTTATTGCAAAACAACGGTTAAAGGTCAGTTATGTTCACTGACTCAAATACAGATAAACGTGCCCAGCTCTCTGGCAAGTTCTTGGGTTTGGAGCAGAGGAAGATATTAGGGAAGTGCATTTTCTGAAAGTGAGATTATACAGAAGCTCACCCTGTCTAGAATTCCAGTTATATGAAGGCACTAGTGAATTACAACTATTATTAGCACAAGAGATACTTGAATTCTGGAATTTCTGTAAGATGTTTTGAATTCATGTTCCGAAGCATTTAAAGGACTTGAGAAAATATCTTTGGCTTCAAGTCAGCAAAGCACTTAGGCAAGCCCTTAACTTTCAGCGTGTGTTTAAGTACCTTGCTGACTTGGGCCTTTTAACCCCAGCAAAAAGAAAGCAAAGAAGAAAAAAAAGTCAAAGGGAAAAGTTCTAGTGTACATGGAAATCTCTAGGCAGCTGAAATAATACGGGAATATCTTCTGTAAAGTAAAAAAATGAAAAATAATAGTGACTTGGTCTAAAATTAAACACTAGAGGAAGCTTTCTAGAGGGGGGAGAAAGACTCACTGAACAAATGGAGTATTTCAATGTAGCCTAATGCTGGCTTCACTCTCCTGCCTTTTTAGCGTGCTGACATTATTTATTGCTGAAAAAACAACAAACAACAAACGACCCCAAACCTGCTTCCCCCTCCCACTTCCAGATTAAGTGTGGTGGGAGAGAGAAAAATCTTGGCTT
>VWZY01000345.1:48359-63274 GCA_013399075.1 Chloroceryle aenea | reverse complement strand
CACACAGCGGCAATTAGACATCCAAGCACTCGTTACTGGGCCAGTCTGGGCAAAGGCACCCGCAGCCTGGGCTCTCTGCAACGCCTGCACCACCTGCACCACCCGCAGCTTCCAAGTGGTGCAGGCATAAAAACGCACATAAAGTTACTGTTCTACACTAAAAAAATAAGAGGAAAAAAGAAGAAAAAAATAAATAAAAGAGGCTGAAAGCTCAAGCCTGGCTCACCTTCGAAACCTTGCTCAGAATCTGTAAATTACACTCCCAAGCACTGGAGCTGGTGTGACTGCACTCTCAGCAAAGAGGGCGATGGAGCTTCTGTTCCTCATCCAGCACAAAGAGGCTCAGCTTTGGTCACCAAATAAATAGCATGGAGATGCAAAGTGGTAAACGTTTCTCCCCTGCATCACTTCTCGGAAAAGCACAGAGGGGGAAGGCAACAGGAAGGTGATATCCTAGGCAGGGGTTGAAGGGGCAAGAAGGGATATTGTTATGGGCAAGGTCAAGGCTAGGACCCCAGGAACCTCCTGCCGCTAGCTCCTCCTCCCCTTGGAGGAGGACCAAAAGGAAGATCATAGGTTCTTCTTTCAGAATGGAGAAGATCCTGAGCTTCAAACCCTTGCGTTTGAAAATTAGAGATGTGACCTTACTGCTGGTCACTTGATGCAGCCATAGTACACACTGGAAACACCAGATCCTTGCCTGAGCAAATGGGGCTCTAGAGGCGCCAGGAGGAAGGAGATGTACACTGGGGTAAAATGGGACCCAAATTTGGGCTGCTGAAGCATGGCTTTTGCTCAGCAAGCTGATTCCCAGCCAAGACACCCAGCTCAGAAAATTAACTCAGTGAGGTGTTCAGCACTTTGTCGCTCAGGTAACGAGTGGAGCTGTAGGCGATTGCATCGGAGGGCTTCACAAACTGCTTGTACCATTGACATGGTTTAACAGACTGCTGTTTATGAGACAGAGTAGTATTTAAAAGACACATTTCTCTCAGAGACGCACATAAAATTTGATAGCTAAATAGCTGTAAATGCTACTGAAGTCTGACAACTCAAAGAGGAATCGAGGGTCTGTCATGCGGAGTATCCGCCAATACAACCGGCCCCGCAGAGCCAGCGAGACTTCCAGTCTCATAAAACCTTTTTTATATTGGAAGTGAGAATTTGTGTAGCACATATGAACTCTCTTTTATTGGGCTGGTGTGATGCTGAGAAAATGCAGTTAAAGTTGTACAAGTCCTCCTTGGAGCGCTATCGGGGCTTCTATAAATCAAAAGCTTTATCCTGGAACAAGTTTACTAAATAAATCTGCTTTAATTCGGGTTTGTGTTGAGCAGCAGAAGCTCACAGCGGGAGTGGGTGCCTTGCCTCGACACTGCCCATTCACACCAGCAGAGCGGGGCCAGGCCCAAGCAAGAATGGCTCTGGCCCATCTCTCCACTTGCAAAGCCAGGAAGAGCATCCCAAAACCAGAGCATTCTCCAGAGCCTGGCACTGGTCTCCTCTCCATTCGCACAGGGGTTTTACCTTCCCAAAATATCCACAACCCCCCACGATGCTTCCAGCTCACAGCCCCAGCGCAGCTGCTGCCCTGAACCTGGTCCAGACCCCCATGCCTACGCAGCTGATTCGTAGAGCTCCTGGGAGCATCCTGGACTGGAAGGACCACAGATCCACCTTCAGCACCCAGTGGAAATGGAGAATTTCCGAACCTTCATGAAAGCCTGGCGCGCTCCAGTTGGGGAGGAAGATTTGGACCAGCTCCCTTATCCCCCAAAGACTCCTACATCTCCACTCTACAGCTGCATTAATTATTTCATCTTAGTCTGGCTTCCTCATTAAGCTAACTTAGACGGCCCGCAGCTGAGTGACAGCGAGCTAGTCTGCAAGAACCCTAAGCCAGCAAGCACTGGAAGCCATAGCCTTGATGTGATTTACGTGGACTAACATTACACATATCTTGAATACGCAATCTTTAGAGGACCTGATGCTGCTGGCTGGATGAAGGAAAGCCCACGCAGAGCCAGCAGTACAGCATCCGGACCCAGCCTGGGTATCAGCATCTCTCCCTGCACTTAGCCAGGAGGGTTGAGCTTCATGATGGGAGAAATTCCCTCATGGATGCCCTGGAGGTGCAGGGAGCAGCAAGCCCCAGCACTGCTGCCAGCGGACCCAAGTGTGACACAAAACATCTGTGTCAAAGCAAAGGCCAGGAAGCATTACTCCTCCGGCACCAGCCGTGGGACAGCCCCTTCACACCACTGATGTGGCTGTGAGTACAGCTAATTTTGGCATCAGGCTCCCCTTGGGATGTCTGGCTTTCATGGCTGTAAGAACAACACTTCAGGGCATTTGCGCAGATCCCCTTTTCCCAATACTGCCAAATCCAAGGCTTTTGTGTGAATCCACTGCGTTTTGCCGTCTCTGCAAACAAGTGTGTAGAAATACAAGACTTCAGCCCCTTGGAAGCCTCCAGGGAAAATTCAAAGCAATGAAGAAATATGAGTTGTTTTTCCATGAACCCATTGAATAAAGAAAGAAAAAAAAAAAAAACAAAAACCCACCAAAAAAACCTGAAAAACACCATGTTACTTTTCAGCCCAGTTTTGCCATCAGTACAGGTCTTTTTCCCACAGTCTAAGGAATCAACACATTTTCAAATCACTCCTGCTTATGGTATTGAATATCAGAAAACGATTGCTTTTCATTCGGCAGCTGTTTTGGGACACCGAGGGAAAAGGCAAGCAGTCTAAACTTAGCAAAACACAAAGCAAGGCTTCAATGCATTTGAAAACTAGTCACAAGGACTGGAATGGGAAAGGAGAGGACTGCAAGGGGTACATGTAGAGAGAATCATTTTGGGGTCACAGCAGGATTCCACAGCCCAAATCTCCCTCAGTAGTAGAGGGTCCATCATAGCACTGCTCCACTACTCCAGCTCATTAGAAAAATTTGGGGATGTGTCCTCAGTTCCCCAAGAAAATCAGCATTATCTTCTGATTTACTCACCTTCAGCCCCTTGGAAACATGGGAGCTGTGGCATCACTATATGCTGCTGGTGGTGAGTGGGCAGCTCCAAAAATAAACCAAGCAGCTCAGTGTATTAAAAGGAAACCCAGCAGAGGGAATAGCAACAGGGAATGGAGGATTTGCTGAATTAAGTTTGCCCTGAAACACTGGAAGAAGACGAGCTCTGGTCGCCTTCAAGCTTGTGCCACTTAATCCCCCTCATGCCTCCAGCAACAGCTCCAACCTCTTCTTGCTCATCCTATATTCCCTGCCTTAACCATAGGAAGGGGACCCAAAGCCCAGAGCTTTCCCTAAATGAGGGCATGGACCTGGCCACCGACTCTGGTGGCTTTCTCTGTCTATCACACCCAGCTGCTATAGGCAAGCAGGATGGAAAGCCTTCACCAGGGTAAGCTGACAGCCCAGCAGACCACAAGAAGGTGACCAAAAGGGAGCGGAGATGGAGACAATCAAACCCAGCAAGTATTTGCAGTCAATTTGGGTAACAAGCCTACCAGTCCTTGTCAGACATTCCCAATGATTTCCCTGGGTAAGGGACCAGATCAGGGCACCTTTTTGCCACCCTATCTGACCCCCGGTACCAACCTGGTCCTGCAGAGACACACAAAAAGCCTTAATGCTACCAGGTAAGCAAAGAGCCATGACCAACAGGCTTCTAACAAACTGCCTCTCTCCTTCCTCCCAGATTGCAAGCAGATGTGTGCTTAAATTACCTGCTGCTGACTGTGACTCTTAGGAAAGCACCGTGGTCTAGGAGCAGAACGAAGAAAAAATGTGTGAAATGACAGAGGGGAGGATTAGTGGGAATTCATCTGGGTCTGGGAGGGCAAAGCATCATCATTGCAGAGAACAAATGTCACTTCCAGAATAAGGGTTCCTCTTGTGACACTTTGCAAAAGGGAAACCCTGGCTTTGCTAAAGACAGCAATGAAATTAAGAAAGCCTGGGGAAAGGCTGCAGGTTTGGGTCTGGGAACCCCAAAGGGAAGGGACCTCAAGGCACAGCATGATACAGGACCATCCCTGATTGTGTTACATGGCTGTGGCTTTCTCTCTTCCAAAGAAACTCTTCAGGCCTGTGTACCTGGCTGGTGCACAGCTTGTACACCCTGGCTCCAGAAGTGCCTGAACTAGCTCCCGCCTGTGTTGGCTTCTGTGGTGGGCTGCATGTGTTTGTCCATCCTTTTCCATGGGTTTCCCTGGTGATGCCATGGGAAGTCCAACAACAGACCCTGAACCCAGGAGGGCACCGACATCCAGGGCCCATGTCAGAGGTGTTAAGAACAATGCTGTGGAGGAAAAGCCTGGAGAAAGATATGTCCACTGCGCCGGTGCATCGTAATGAATGAGGAAAATGGGACCCCTGGGTTCTGCACCACCTCTGCCCCTACTGAAAGCCAGCCTGCACTCACATCAGCAGCAGCTTTCCCCTCGTGAAAGACTGCCCAAAGCCTGTGGCATCAAGGCATGTCTTTGCACCAAAGGCCAGACTGCAAGCAATGCCTCCATGAAGAGCTGGGATGCGGCTGCAGTCCAGGAGAGCCCAGACACTGTGTTTCTACAGCACGGCAAGGACAGAGCTTGCTGCAAGGATCTCCACTCTCTGGAGAAGTATCCAACGGGGACTCCCATCTCCCAGCAGCATCCTGCACAGCAGGACAGCATTTTGCAAACTGAGACATAGAAATCAAGCCCAATGTGCTCTCCCCTTCCCCCTCACTGCTCCTGGCTTGCTCTCTGCCGAGCCCTTGCGGGTCACACGTGGCGTCCCACTTCCCAGCACAGCTCCGCTGGCTGGAGCAAAAAGCAGAGTCAGACCCCAAATTGCAGATTAGTGCGTTGGGTTCATGCACGGGAAACAAAAGATCGGAAATCTCTGAAGTGCACAGCTGGAATCCACACCCCGATCATGTTTTTGTGAGATATCACGTACATTTTTAAAAGCTATCTGGAGAGGGTTCTGCTTTAAAACAGCCTGGCGGCTGCTGCACTGACACCACTGCCTGTCATGCTGACCAGGTCCTTCAATTGTTCCCTGTCCCCTACAGGCCATGCTCATTTGTAGCCTTTAGCCTTAGGTTATGAAATTGTTCAAGGAAGGGATTAAACATCCTCCTCTGTGTTCATTCAGCACCAGCTGTGGAGGGAGGGTGGGAAGGGAAGGATGTGTGACCCAGAAAAATCACTGCGGGATACTACGTGCCAACACCCCAAACTGATGGTCCCCAGAAACCCCTGGATTTCTCTCTCTGTTGTACTTACGGCCTCACAAGGTCACTTCAAGGGGAAAGCCCACAAGCAGCCTTAAGATGCTCATATGGCACCATGAGGAACAGGGACTGAAAAAGCACTCATCTCCCTCTTGTACCACAAACACCTTTTCTTCTCCCTTCAAAGCTCCAGCAACAGCAACTGTATGTTTATGGGATGCTAAACGATTAAGTCTTTCTCTGCTCCTTTCCACATACCAGGCTTCTGGACTACAGGTGATCCAAGGTGAGATCAAATGTCCTGTGAGATATTTACATACCCTGTTCCTCAACACCACTGGTCTCCAGTGATCCCCATAACATGCTGCAGGAACCTGGGCAAGTGTTTAGTGTTTTATTTCTTCCTCATCGCTTCTTCTTCCCATCTCTCACATTGCCCTCTCCGCTTAGTTTTGCAGGATGTTTGCTTCACTTTTATCACAACTGCCCATCTGCAAGCCCTTCCTGCAGGCAGTGTCAGCCAGGAATTGAAGATCTGTGAAATACTGCTTACAAATTTAGTTAGGTCTTTTGATAACTATTAGTATGTATAAAAGAAGAGATAAATATATATATGATGTCTATGGCAAGATGACCACCCTTGAAGTTGTCAGAGTGATTAGTAAAGGAACTTTTAATCAAGAATTGGCTGTCCTTTTAGAAGAAACATCCTGAAAAAAACATAAATCATATGTACTTAGAGATTATATTGTTTTGCATAGTTTTTTACCATCAGCTGAACAATTATTAGTGCTATCCTTACGTGAAGTAGCCTCAGTATAATACTAAAAAATCACATCCACAGGGCAGGAGACACTGGCNTCCCTTCCAACCCTTACCATTCTACCACTGTATGATTCTAAGATACCCAGCACTGGTGAGATCGCACCTCGACTACTGGGTATAGTTTTGGGCCACTCACTCCAAAAAGGGCATTGAGGGGCTGACGCCNTTTAGTTAGGTCTTTTGATAACTATTAGTATGTATAAAAGAAGAGATAAATATATATATGATGTCTATGGCAAGATGACCACCCTTGAAGTTGTCAGAGTGATTAGTAAAGGAACTTTTAATCAAGAATTGGCTGTCCTTTTAGAAGAAACATCCTGAAAAAAACATAAATCATATGTACTTAGAGATTATATTGTTTTGCATAGTTTTTTACCATCAGCTGAACAATTATTAGTGCTATCCTTACGTGAAGTAGCCTCAGTATAATACTAAAAAATCACATCCACAGGGCAGGAGACACTGGCCCAGGTGAAGACCCTTCCTCACAGAGCATGCACAGTATGAACAGGTGATTGTGTAGCCATGTGTAAACTACTGACCAATCAGCATCACTGCAAAGCTCTTGGAAACTTACCGGTTGCTATCTTTGTGTATAAAAACAGCTCTGAAAGTGCCTAGGTGTGCTGCTAACTTTGTGGAAAACCACCTAGCAGCCAAACCTGCGGAACTTTGTAATAAAATAATATGTAGTCTCAGTGACTGAGGCTGGCTCACTGCACACCAGGTAAAAAATCCCATTTTGGGGGATAACAGAATGACTGGCAAGCCCTACCTATGCCTGCTCCTTCCCAGGCCTCTTCCAGCCCAAAGCCATGATTGTCCTCTTGTACTGAGACCTCACCTGGAGTGTTCTGTTCAGTTCTGGTACCCACAGTTCAAGAGGGACAGGGAAATTCTAGAAAGAGGCCAACAGAGAACTACAGACCTGATGAAGGGACTGGAACATCTCTCTTGTGAGGACGGGCTGAGAGCCCTGGGGCTGTTTAGCCTGGAGAAGAGAAGACTGAGAGAGGGTCTTACTAACATCTACAAAATATCTGCAGGGTGNGAACAGCAATGAAGCTGGTGAAGGGTCTGGAGAACAAGTCTTCTGAAGGGTGTCTGAGGAAAATGGGGTTCCTCAGTCTGAAAAAATGAGGTTGAGGGGAGACCTCCTTGCTCTGCAACTCTGAGGTTAGAGACGGGTGGTGTTGGTATTTACTTCCAAGTAACAGATGACAGGACAAGAAGAAAGAGCCTCAAATTGTGCCAGGGGAGGTTTAGGTTGTGTATTAGGAAAAATTTCTTCACAGAAAGGTTTGTCCAACACCAGAACAAGCTGCCCAGGGAAATGGTGAGGTCAGCATCACTGGAAACAGTTTAGTGGTGACCTGGCAGTGCTGGGTTAATAGTTGGACTTGACGATGATAAAGGTCTCTTCCAAATGAAACAATTCTATGATTCTACGAAGCACCATCTATTATATTCTTGTGGCCAGCGTACCTTTGAGGAGAACACAGTTTGTTCCATTCAAACTGACCTTGAAAAAGTGGTAGCTTCTTCATCCCCCCATACCACATCATTTGGACCAGAGAAACTAACACAAGATACTGCATTTCCAACTGAACCAATTAGCTTGAAAGCCCAGTTTGAAATTAAAGGTCCAAGCCAGTGACATGCCACAACCAGCCTCCCCAGAGAGATTAGTATTTTTGGACCATCTCTGGTGTTTGTCCTTCCAGACTGCAGAGAAGGTGCAATGTGGTGCCAGGATCTAGCAGACGCCATTCTCAAAGCACTCACCAAGCTGGGGAATGAAGCAGGACCCCACACCACATTTGGGAAAACATTTTTCCAGTCATGCAATAAATACCGGAGCAGCAATACCCTGCAGTACAGCCGCAGGCTTGCACCAGTAAGGGGAAGAGCCAGAAGCCGACCTGGGACACCAAAATAGAGAATGAAACCCCCCTCCAGCAAATATGGGGCCAACAGTGAGATGCAGAAAGGACGTAAGTCATTAAATGAAGGCGTCTGCTTTTTCCAGCACATGTGTGGAGTTATTCTCACCTGAAATCAGTTCTTGGACAGCTAGAGAACACATACTGTTTCAAGCCAAACATGCCCGGGTCACTCTCCCAGGCAGGGAGTTATCTCAGCGTTTATTAATGGGGAAAGCCACTGCACTGACACACTTACAGCATCGTGGTGAGAGTGGTGGGGGAAGGAGAAACAGAAACACCCACTCTGCTCCTCCTTAGGGAAATGATCCAATAAAGAGCAAGGCCGTTGCCCACAGCCAAGGATGCCCAGCACCAACCAGACGGCTCTGAGCTGAGGCTGCCTTCCCTCCCATGCTGAGATGGGAAACCCATTAAATGCTGCAAGCAACAAACTCTCTGCTGCTCTTCCCTGGAGGCACTTTCACAGTCAACTTGAGGAAATTGTTCCTGATATCCAGCCTAAATTTCCCTTTGTTGATCTTCAGTTGAGCAGCGGAAAGGTGGGAGCTTTAATGAGACAAGCGGGGCCGCTGCAGGGGAAGGAGCCGTCAGTTTGAGCGAGGCAATGCACAGAGCTGTG
Organism: Chloroceryle aenea; assembly: GCA_013399075.1. NCBI lineage: Eukaryota > Metazoa > Chordata > Aves > Coraciiformes > Cerylidae > Chloroceryle > Chloroceryle aenea. Next base: position 54,642 of record VWZY01000345.1, on the reverse strand, counting down.
GTTTAACTGGAGCAGCTATTGCGAAAAGCCCAGAATCCTATAAACTTGGGATGGAAAATGTCTATTAGCTGTCCCAATGGACTAACATGAGATTGTTCCCCCATTTTTTTGAGCTTCTCCCAGTCCAGCTCTTTGATTGGGACCTAGAGGTCTGCAAAAATATGAAAGGCTTGAGTTTTGTTTTGTTGGGGGTTTTTTAAACAATTGCTGATTATGGAATAAAATGTTGGGCTTTATGGCCAGATTTTCTTGTTTCATCCAAGGACAATTTTTTTGCAGTTTTGCCTGCTTGACACAGCTTCCTCTGCCCTATGAAACCTTCCAGAACTCTTACAGCACATGGGACACAGCACAATGTGCCATATCAACAGCAGGTTGCTACCAGCCATCAGTTTGAGTGAGGCAATTTGAAAAGAAGAGATTTTGGCTGCGAGAAATGCAACACAAAACTGCAGACAACTGCTTTCTTGGACACAGCTGCTGCTCAGCAAGGCATTCCCTACCTCAGGCACTTCCTCACAGGAGCCCAGTATAATGTTGCACCACAAACAGGGACCAGCAGTTGAAGTTTGCTGGATGTGAAACCAGAGCCATCCTTCACTGTTTTTCACCCCTTTACCCTAGGAAAAGGCATTTTCATCAGCAGATAAGACACTGTAATGCTCACAGGAGCATGCCCAGAACATGCAGATGTGTGAGGAAGAGCTATATAAAGGAACGATCATGTAATCACAGAATCAAGCTGGAAGGGACTCCTGGAGATCATCTAGTCTAACCCGCCTGCCAACCTAGAGAAGGTCATACAGGGAGTTGTCCAGCTGGGTTTTGAATGTCTCCAGAGATGGAGACTCCACAATTGCTCTGGGCGTCCTGCTCTAGCACCCTCAAAGAAGAGAAGTTTCTCCTCATGTTTAAATGAATTTCCTATGTTCAAGTTTGTGTCCATTACCTCTTTTTCTGTAACTGGGCACTACTGAAAAAAGACAGGTCCCATCCTTGTACCCACTCTTTAAGTATTGATAAGCACTGATAAGCACCCCCCTCAGTATTCTGCAGACTAAAAAGACCCAACTCCTTCAGCCTTTCCTCATAAGAGATACTCTAGTCTCCTAATCATCTTTGTAGTCCTTTGCTGTACCCTCTCCAGCAGCTAAGCTGGAGCTGCAGCTCAGACGGAGGTGCAGCCAAGACTGTGGGAAGAGCATGGTACCTGTTGCTTCCAGCAACTGAGACAGCAGGCCCTAAAGTTCCAGCCTGAGATAAGTGCTTCATCAAGCGACTTGAGATAAGTGCTTCATCAAGCAGAGAGGGAATGGCTGGGTCCAGGAGAACACGACCCTGACACCTTGCTCACCCAAACAGCGTCAGCACTGTACAGCCTTGAATCCCTGCTTCAGGGCCTGCTCTGTGGGGTAACAAAGCTCCCAGGATGTGCTGCATGGCTGCAGCCAGACCCTTGTTCATGTGGGGTTCATGTGGTACCCCCATGGACCTCCCTAGGGTTTTCTTGTCATGGAGAGGCATCACAAGAGATAGACTGTGCAGGGCTAACCCACCCTGGCAGATGCCTTAATGGCACACAGTTCAGTTCAATGTCAGGTGGCTGCATGGCAGTAGAAGGGTGCTTTTCCAGTCTTCTTTTACAGGCTTGTAAAGGCAAAGTGGCTGCATTCTTCCAGGAAACTTCAGGTTCTGCTTTCCTGGGGACCTGCCATCCATCAGGATTTACCAACAGAAAGAAGAGAAGGGTGTGCTTGGTGTTGCCAAGGAAAGGGGTTACATAGGCAGGTAATGAAGCAATGAGCCCTCCCCTTGCACCCATGCTGAGTTAGGGTGGTGTGCTGCTTCCCTGAAATCGCCCAGCTTCCTATGTGGAAAGGGGCAGAAGTGGCACCAGCTGACACCAACACCAGGTTTTGCAAGCTTGGCTGCTGTGCAGAGTGTCCTGCAATTAACCCCGAGCATGCAGCCCTGGGATTTCCCCACTGTTGCCTGTGCTGTGCCCTTTGGTCTCTCACAGCAATACCCTCACAGGATAAAGCTTAAGCACACAGGCTGCAAAAACTTCAAGAGAGATCCTTACCACAACATTAAAAAAAATCCAAGCCTCACCCTTCCTGCTTTTGTTGCAGGACAAACCTGAGCAAAGGGGAATGAAATAGAGATTATCTCCATCTACCTCCTAAACGTCAGATGAGGGAGCACATTGCACGGTACATTGCAAGTTTGGGATGTGGCAAGATACCAATTGCACTTTATGTGTTGCAAAACCACCTCCTCTGTGGCTGAGATTTCAAAGCACAAGCTCCAACCTTGGTAATATTTCTTACATATTGAGTCACTGCCAACACTGGAAATAACAAGGGAAAAGGGCTGGGATTTCAAAGATTTTAATGCATGGCTGGAACTGCTAAGAACTGGGACAGCCCCAGCTGCCAGCCCGCTCCTCCAGCCCTCTGCCACTCTTCATTATGGGCACAAGGCAGCAAGATTGAAACAATCTGAGGCAGTGTAAAGCATTGGCACACCAGGCTAGGCAAGAGGAGGATGAGGGTTTGAATGAGGATGAGGCACTGTCCTCTGACACATGCCAAGGAAAGCCCTAAAGGGTCATAAGCGTGGCTGAGTGGGTGACTCCCAATTTTTTATTACCCACCTCCAAGGAGAATGGCTTGAACAGGACAGATTTTTTTTCCCCTTATGGCAATAATCAGGGTACATTCGTGTCCTTTGCCTGTGAAGGCAAACATCCCAAAAACAATGAGGGTAAAGGAAAGAGGGGACTTGGCAGAAAGCCTTTTCCTCTGGTGAGAGCAAAGCTGGATGGGTAGATGGATAGGGAAACAGAAATCCTTCTCCCACATGACATCCCACTCCACATGGTTCCTCCAAACTGTCCCTCAGCCTGAATGTCTACCCTCTGAGACACTTTACCAGATACATAATTCGATTCCTTGACTCTCCTCCTTCTCCCAGCAAGGGAACAGCTGTCTCTGATAACCCTGATTTGCTAAATAAAACACTCCTTGAAGGCTCCCCACAATAACATTTGCACAGAAAATTGACATTCTTCCTCCTCCCATCAGCACTGACACTGTTTGTTTGTGAGTTAATAACTTGGATGCTTGGCTGAGCTATTGATCCCTTCTCAGAAAAATCATTCTTGGGCCCAAAATACACAAAAAAATAAAGAAACAAACTAGCAATGGTGAAATGAACTCAGCACTTGCACATGGCCCTATGTCATTGGCATCGCAGGAGGACTCAGGTCCTTCCCAGCTGCTCATGATGTCTTCTGCAGACACAATTATATGACGGATTTATTTCTTCATCCATTTCCATCATCAAGGAAGAGGTATTGCGGCTTGCAGGTGGAAAATCAGCTTTCATGACCAAAAGTGATTATTTAGCTTTAAATATCTATCATCTAACTAGGGCTTCATAGCAGGATAGCTGGTCCATGTAGGTGTCCAGTCTAGATATCTCCACTAGCATTGGTGCATGGGTACCATCGGCTTCAGTTACAGGAAAGGCAGTGTTTCAGAGTCCCAGCTCCTCAACTGAAGGAGAGAGGGCAACACCAGGTCACTCCCTCCATCCAGGGCAGGGTGCTCTCTGGGTTTTTGTTATATTAGACAGGATCTGGTGTGACAGAGGCAGAGCAAAGATCCAGGTTTCACCCATTCCCTCCCGCCAGCACTTGCTTGGGAGCAGATCTCCTTACAATACTCACTGTAACAAAAACTGGCAAAAGGAAACAATTAAGGTCTCTGCAATGCCCCGCTCTTCCTTAACTGCTCCTGTACCAACAGGACACTGCACCACCTCTCCTGGGGGAATCCTCACATGTGCCCCCATGTATTTTTGCTTTGTGATCTGCTCATGTGCCTCTGGCTAATTGTTCTCCAGACTGTTCTTTTCAGTGGAGATTTTTATGGCAAACAATCAAATTTCCCTAAGTTGCATTTTTTTCCTTCAAAGTCTTTGATGTCTGGGAAAATAACAGGCAACTTCAACACACGGCTGAGCATCAGGCGAGGGCTGGGAAGCACTAAGCGGAAATGCATTTAGTTGTCTGGGTCAAAAACCATTTCCTTTGTTAAATGATTATTATTGTTCCAAGAGGATTTCAGTGGGAATTGAGGGTGCTTAGATAGATGGATTCACAGGTTTGCTGAGCTTCTATAAGGGTCTCTATATCCTCCACCATAATTCTACATCATAACTTCCAACACCAATAACTCTCCTATGACTCCCAACAGATATTCCTGTGCCTTCCAAAGCAATAACTTCTCAATGAACTCCAGACCTGCCAAATCGACTGTTTTCCCCCTGCGGACGCCTGCTTTTTGGCCCTTCTCAATGCCCCCATGGGAATCTTGACCCATTTACCTCTCCTTCTGGTTCCAAGCTCAGAGCAAGGGGAGATGAGATCAGAAAGCGATCTGCCTCGGACGTCAACAAATAGCTCTGGCACTAAAAGCTTTCAGTCATCTCCCATTTTCCTGACTGCTCTCAGCAGCCGAGGATCCAGATCTGGACCTGATCGCACCAGGCATCCTTCTGCGCAAACCTTCCCCCATTGCACGCTGCCCTTTCTCACACTGCTCATTTCTTCCCACTCATACCTGAAAATTGTTACGATTGTGTCGCAGGTCTCCCCTGGAGAAATTACTTAAAGTTATTCACTGGGGCTAGAGAACAAACACTTATATAAAGAATAAATTGCAATGCACTTCTTGGGTTGCCAAGCCTCCCAGTTCAGCCGTAAGAGCAGCACACCAGTCACAGCGGCACAGAGCTACTACCTCTCTGTGCACTTGATCTTAACGATGTGTTAATTAAGCTAAAGTTAGAGCTGCTCGTTACCTTATTATTTTTGGTTCCATCACAGTAATGCTCAGCAGTCTCAATCAGGAACAGGGTTTTTTTTCCCCTCTCTCTCTTTTTAAGTCACAAATTATTTCAAAATCTGGTAAAAATAAGTGTGCACAAGCAGGCTCTGCTCTTTTCCAGGGGATTTTGCTTTGCAAGGGAAGAAAGGTTTTAACAGTGTGTCTGAATCAAAAATGAACATATGCAAGAGGGGAAGAATGATATGCATCAAAAGTTACCCTTTTTTTGTTGTAAGGTTTTCTTAAAAAAAAAAAAATCAAAAGACTAATCTCACAGCACTAGGTGCTGTGTACAGTTAGTTCATGCTGCAGAGTGAATACTGAGCAAGCTACAGGGCTGCCCAAAGGAGGACAGAGGAAGGATAAGTGATTTGGCTCTATTTTTGGGGTCTCCAGTTGCTATCCCCCTCACTGACTTGTAAACTCCCCCAACTGCCGAGGCTGAACGTAGCTGGCTGCCTCTCCCCATCCCACGTGCACAGGGAAAGCAAGCAGTGAGCACTTCTGTGCCTGAAGAAATGACCAGGTTTTAAAAGATGGCACACTGTTTTCTGGTGAGCATGTTAATGGAGTGTGCCCTGGTGTAGGTCTTCCCATGCCAGGCTGCTGTCATGCTGGGTGCAATGAGCTGCCAATTCTCATCAGGCTCCTGATGAGCTGCCACAGGAACCTTACCTGCTCCTCGGGAGTGGATACTAGTGGGTCAGAAACAGGGCACAGATCTCAGTCTGAAATCAAATGGAGTCCAGGAGAGAGAGGCAGATGGGGAATGCCACAGACGCAGTAAGGGCAGGTCCTCTTAACCCAAAGCAGGATGCAGGTTCCTATTCTCAGGGGGTGATGCTGCTGCCCTAGAAAATGGAAACAGCATTCCCCAACTCTGAAACCTCCCAGTCAGGGGGAAAGGAGCCATAAAAACCTCTCAGGCTCCTTGAAGGTCTCAGGGGGGGCACCTCGGACCACCACAGCTTCCAGCTTCTGCTTAACAGGTATCCTTAGATGCTGGTGTAGGACCAAGCCAACGAGTCCCACCGAGAGCACAGGCTGTCATCACACCACCCAGCTGCACCCCAGGATGCCATAAATGACACAAGTTTTTAAGAGATGCTATCACACGCACACTATCCAATTACTTGAAAACAATTAAGCTGACAATGGACCTCAGGACCACACTGGAAAAATGTGAAAGGGAGCCACCTGCTTAGCACAGGACCTGACTTCGGTAAAGGATTTTTTTTTAAAGGACAACATTGTGTCTTTTGTTAAATGGAAGCCAGGACTCCTTTCCACCGGGTTTCCAAACAAAATCATCCTTTGCCATTTCTCTCTGCTTCCCAAAACAGCTTGAAAACATGGTTGGGAAACAAAGCCTCTACAAACTGTTATGC
>VWZY01000342.1:95258-124528 GCA_013399075.1 Chloroceryle aenea | reverse complement strand
AGATAGAACCAGAGGGAATTGCCTCAAGCTGCACCAGGGCAGGTTTAGACTGGACATTTGGAAATATTTTTTCACTGAAAGGGCTGTTGGGCATTGGAACAGGCTGCCCAGGGAGGGGGGATTTATTTTATATCTAAACAGGGATTTATTTTAAACTCTCAAAGTTTTCTTATGTCTTTTATATTACCCAGAATAACTCTGTTGTGACTACTTCCAACCAGTGCAAGAAAATACACTGCAACAAAAACAATGAATGTTTCTCTGTAAAAACATTTAAAACCTGTTTGGAGCCAGGTAGCATCTGCCAGGGCCCTGGTTTATCCCACCTCATACGTGCTCAACCACAGCACAGGCTAAAAGAGCAAACTGGGAAGCACTGAACTGCTGCAGTGGGGATGTGCCTGCCTTGGGAGGAGCAGCTGGGCCACCAGCATCCTTTACACAGCTCATGTGCAGAGCAGGGTGTGGTGAGTTTGCAGAGCACCTGCAAGAAGGATGCATGTTCAATTTGTTGTTTCTATCTATTGCTGCTAGTCCTGCTTTGGGCTGGCTCACTGGGGAAAACCCAGGCTCTGCTCTTCATCCCACTGGGGTGCTCAGCTAGATGACAGGCACTTGCTGGCAGTGCACATAGTCCNTGAGTTTGCAGAGCACCTGCAAGAAGGATGCATGTTAAATTTGTTGTTTTTATCTATTGCTGCTAGTCCTGCTTTGGGCTGGCTCACTGGGGAAAACCCAAGCTCTGCTCTTCATTCCACTAGGCACTTGCTGGCAGTGCACATAGTCCTGGGCAGCTCCTGGATGTGGTCTCCAGGAGGGGGCAGAGGGCTGTGGAAACCAGCCTGGCATCAGTTGGTCAGCTCACAGGGGAAGAAGGACAAAGGTATCTCCTCCACAAGCCTCCAAAATCAGGCACTAACCTAGAAGCAGAACTAAACCTCACCTGTAAGGGGCATGGCAGTTTGGTCCTCAAAACTCAGGTGCCACTGGAAGCCAAAGAAGGAAGGTGAGCTAAGCCCCATCACACTGGAAAGGAGATTTTCATCTCCCAAATGCAGGCTTGCTGCAGCTGACCTACACAAGTGGTTCAAGACCTTGCCAAAGCCAGTGGGCAGCTCTTCTCCCAAGCAGTTGTGCCCTCACCCATCACACCAAGTCACAGGCTCTGGCACGTGATTCAAAGGTTAGCTTGGTTGGATTATTTATATTTCTTTAGAAACAAGTCAGAGAAGTAGCAAACAAACAAACAAACAACAGCTACAAAAGATCCCATGACAGTAAGTGAGCTAAACAATTCATCACATTCTGGTTTTCTATTTATACAGCTCTGCGGTAGTACCACAAAGAGGAAAGATAAAAAGCAGTTTGTATAATTCACATGTTAATAGCCCACATGGTCCAGAAAGGAAAAAAAGGGAGGGATAACATTGCCAGAGCACAGACATGAAAGGTCAAAGCAGATCAGGTATGCTGAACACAAAAGATACACTGTAGAAATTTGTATTGAAGGAAAAATAAACCAACAATAAAGCATTTAGATGAAAACCAGGTGACCATTTCATTGCCCCGAATGAGAAGGGCTTTTCAAACGTGTTTGTCTACAGATAAAAAGAAAAGAGAGAGCAAAGATGTGGTGTTCCAGCAAAGCCAGAGCAGAGCTCCGAGCACAGCGCTGGCTCCTGGGATGAACACTGAAGTTCATCAGAACAGGGGGCTGAATCCTGCTGCCTTTGTCACCTTTACCTGCTCCTTTGGCTCACATTCCTTTCTGTGTAAGCTACAGAAAGCATTAATGGAAAAATCCAGCAGAAGGATGGGGACTGGCTGCTAAGTCATCGGGACAAGCTCTGCCTGTCTCATCTTTTCCAACCTGATTTTGCAGGGCTGTGTCCAAGCTGGTGCCATTGCTATTCATCTCACGCCTGCGCTTCAGAACTTTCACCTGCAAATGGGATTACAAATGCAATCATTAGTACAGATTCCCCAAGAAGCTTTCACAGTATTACAATTAGATTTCCCATTCTAGCAGCATCTAAATCAATATGATATGATTAGTTACTCTCGTGGATTACATGCTGCTGTACAAAACCTTCACACACAGAAATCTGGGTAATTTAATCAGGCAGTAATGGATTCTGGGAATGCTCCCACTGTCTAGAAACTTAGAATCATTCTGTCTCTATAATAACTTGCCATTATGCACCTGAAGCTAAATTGCCTGACATACCTGACAGTGGACAGAAGTGATTAAAACAGGTCACTCTCATCAGCCAAAGTGGCAACTCCCGCTGAATCCACTTTCAAAACTGCATTTGAGGGAGGAAAGAAAAAAGAAACTAAAATCACCTTTAGGGATTTTTCCTGGGCTATAACTTAAGTCTCTTTAAATACATCTGTGTGTGTATTTGTGTGTGTGTGTCTGTGTATGAGAAAGGGAGAGTGTTAAGTGCTATCCATTTCTCATCATTTTAGTCAAGGCAAAAGGAATATATGAACTAATGCTCCTGGGGAAATGCAGCCGACCAAGGCAGAAATGAGCACATAATTTTATTCCTCTGAAGGTGCTCAGCACTGCTGAGCAAGATATCAGGAAAGAGGAACATTTCTGCAAGGGTCTTGAAAGCAAGGAGTCATCAGCTGCCGTTGTCAGCAGCTCACAGGAGAGAGCAACGCCGAACGATGGAACCTGAACTGCTGAGAGCTGCTTTTCCAGGAAGAAATTTGCTCCTCGTGTTTCCCCAGCTTGGGTAAACAGCTCAGCTCTGCACCTCCATGCTGGAGCAGCTTTCTCCTGCAGCCATCCTGGCATTGCAAACAGCCCTGAAAAACAAACCGCCCTGCTCCGTGCCGCAAGGGGCGGCGCGGGGAAAACACACAAACCCACGCACAAAAGAGCAGCTACAGCTTCACTGGAAAAATTAGGCCTATATATTTTTAGGCAGGCAGTACCCAGAAATGTGCTGCTGTTCATCATTTATCCTACCAACGTGCAACAGCTTCTACCTAAAAAATATGAGATGCTATGGTACTATTCAGGACATTTCTTTTTATTACAGCGCTGTCCCATTAAAATACTCCTGACCCACGGTGCCTGGGGACTCCTGCTTTTGAGGAGGATGTTTCCTATGGTAAATTAATATTTCACATAGCCATCTGGCAAGAAAGGAAAGAAAAATAGCCATCCATGGAAACTCTCCTAGGCAATAATTGCCAGCGAACTCTGCCCTCATTATAAAACTCTACCCAGCCTGCCATAAAAAGGCCCCATGATGCACATACACTTTTCACCTCTATATTCTCTGTACTAGTCCTGGTTATAGTACTCTGTTCAGATATGTTAACCAGCAGCAGTGTTAATCTTCTTCCCTTTCAGGGTGTGCTGAGCCAGGCACCCTGTTCTGCAGGGCTCCCCATCCCCAGAGGCACTGTCACCAGTGCCAGCAGCTGAACCCCGCCAGCACAGCCTGGCACGTTAGTTCTTCTGACAAGCAGCTGTTAGACAAACCTCTTTCTTAATTCCCTCTGGGAGGCACTGAAAGAAATCCATGGAGGTCATTAACCAGAGGAACTGGTGCTGCCAGGAGCCCAGTCGTGGCCACCTCCCCGACAATGCTCCGCAGCCCTCAGCCTGATGCCAAAGGAAAGGGCTGACATTTAATGCAGGCCAGAGATTGGACCCCTGCATTACTATTAATAAACAATAAAGCTATTAAGGCATATTAAAGCTTGGCAATGAACTTGTCAAAATGGATGATCTATAAATCAATATAAACAGCAGTGACAGGCAGTAATTGAATTCCAGCGGTTCCTCAGCACATGCTAAATATGAAGGGACATGACATGCTGAAAATAAAGTAGGAAAGCTGAAAAATTGATGGCATTAATATTCTCCTGGTGAAACGTGGCATCACTTCGGCCCTTAGTGGGGGTCAATCTGTGAATACGTATTGACTTCTTTTAGACCAAGAAAATAGCTACATAAATCTGAGACTTCTCAAAGTGGAAATGGCTGCTCAAATGTTCCCAGCCGCTCTGGAGGTGGTTGCTACAGAGCAACAGACACCACCGGCCTCCGATGGGTTCATTAGCGGGGCTTGTTACTTGTAGCAAGAAGGGTGAAAGCCAGAAAGCCTCTGAAGTTGATTCATCAGTTTTCATCTGCCATAAAGGACCAGCAAAAGCCTGTCGGGCAGGAGAAGTTCATTCCAGCTCACTCCCAGGCTCTGGGTGGCTACATATCTTTCAAATTCAGCTATAACCATCAAGGCCTCAACTATCAGCAGAGGATGAGACAATCAGAATGGAAGAAAATTGGTGAAGTCGTGGGAAGGCTTTTAATGGAGATTCAAATGACAGCAAATAAATCATGACAGCTTCTGTGAATGAAATCAGGGACTCGTTTTTTATTTCCTCTTGATGTGTTCCACTCAGGGAAGGATAATCCAGCCTTTCTTTTCATAACAGAGCCCTATGCCACTGAAGTTCAGTGTTGGAATGGAGGATCCTGACATGTTCCTGAGGACTATCTTGTCTGTGCCACCTCACTCACAAGCAGAGAGCACATGGGATCAAAAACTATAGGGGATATTTGCATTTCAAGGGTCTCTTTGTGCACAGAGAGGAAAAACTGGAAACAAATATATCAATGATTGTCTGTGTGTTGAGTGATGACCCACTGACGAGGTCCCAAAAGGCTGAGAGTGGCAGAGCAGGGACAGGGGCTGGGGCTGGTTGCTGGAGCAGAATTAATGCAATAGCCAAAGAGCACCCAACAGGCCTGGCTTGGCCACCACCATGAGGCTAAAACTGCTGCTTAAGGTGGATAAAGTTCCTATTTAACAAGAGATAAATCTTCATTAGGGCCACTCCACACCACTGTGCCCTGAATACAACCCCTGTTTGGAAGAGCAACAAGATGAGAGGGGCATTTTCTAGGAGCTACTCTGTTTTGACACAAAATGTATAATTAAAAGGGAAAAAAAACAAAGTAAGGAACAGATCAAGGAGGCTAGCATTTTCCTTTTAAATATAACTTATGCTCTGAGACCAGCCAAGGCTCATCTGACCTATCTGCTGTCCAGTTCTGCCTTCAAATTTGCTAAGCATGTACCAATGTTACGTGAAAGGTTAAGGGAACCCATGACAGAAAACCTAAAACCTTTAGGGACAACCTGTAGAATGCAAGCTGTCCATCTTCCACCCCTTGCATGGGGACATAAGTCTGATGAAGCCGGTCTCAAACAAAGTGGTTTTGCCCAAGGGGATGCAGAGGGCTGGGGTTGCCAGTATCCAGAATCCCTGCCAGCTCCCATGCACCATTTCCCCCATCCCATCCTAAACTCCTCTGTTAGGAGCCGTGTGTTACCTGCCTGTGCCCTTCAAGTGGCAGGAGCTGGGAAGCATAATAGTTTAAAGCCAGTGCATTAATAGTACTGCCTTTAATCAACAGGACAGCACTGACACGTTGCCTACTGAAATAGATGAATCTGCCTTGACTTTCCCCTGCATTTGCATCATTCTTAATTTTTCTCCTGTGGAGGTTTTATGCTGTCATTTAAAAGGTGAGAATTTAGTCAACCAAATTCAGCGGTGCTGATTAGCTCAGTATTATAATTGTGTTTCATGGACACCCACTGCTTGTATGTCACAGCTCTCCAAATTCCCATTATACTATTCATCTAGGTTTTATGGTACTTCAGAACTGAAGTATTAAAAAAAAATCTATGCTGGCACATCCCAGTGGCAATTTACCAAAGAGCTTGTCTGTGACATTACGAAAACAACAAAAAACAATACAGGGGATCCTGGTTGTGAAATCCAGAGCAAGTCTGCTGCCTGTGAGAACAAGGGAAAACCAGGTACAGCATGGCAATAGCTGCCTTTCCAACATCATCTACAGGGTGTCACCATGCTGTGTGCAGGGCTGTGTGCTTGTTCTTCAGTGAAATGAATTTACTCCAGCACAATAGCACCCAAACCTGCCTCGCAGAGAGATGCTCCACTGACCTTGTGCTGCTGTGAACAAGCTCCCTGTCTGGGTGCCCTCTGCAGCTCTCCTTGCCTGGTGCCAGGAAAGGGAAACTGCAGGAAGAAAAATGGTTTCAGATTAAGTGACTGGTGTTCAGAGTAAGTCTTACAAGGAAGCAGGATAAATCTGTCTCTGCTTCATCTGTACTTGGAAAGAAACCAGGAAGCAAGTTATTTTTTACGGGAATGCATCACCTCATTTTGTTATGAAATAATCATCTCCTTGTAGTGGATTAGAAAGGGGTTTCCCTGGGGGATCTCAGGAGTGAGAAAGCCACTAGGAACTGTTCCAAAAGTTGTAGCTCCCTGGGCAAAGCAAGAGCTTTCCCTTTCTATCAGCCCTAACCCAAATTCTAACCAGTTTCTAACCCTCACTCTGCATCTACAGCTAATCCTAGCCCTTCTCTAGCCCTATCTCTCGAGGAAAAGACAGACTTCTTTTATTCTTTTTTTTTTCCTAATGCAAGTCTGGGACGACTTCCCAAAGCCATGTTTAGAGTCAGGATTGAAGTAAAGAAATGCCAGTACTGCCATGGCAATGAGGCTGGAATGGGGTCACAAAAGGAACATCGAGGCTGTGAGAAATATTTTGTCTGGCCAGAGGAAAGCTGCCAATGGTTCAGCCCCAGACAGGCTTAGGGTTAAAATTAAGGTTAAGAAGGATAAGGTTTTATTTGCAGTGGGGGTGGAAAGGAAACAAAGGACAAAGCAGCAAATATTTCAGGTGTTTCTGTCACACTAATCCTCACCAACAACTTAGGAGGTGGTGAGAAAGAGATGATACAGAGTCAGCTGCACACACCTCTGCACCCAGTGACACCTCCTGCCAGAGCAAAACGTCTCCCAAGTGCCAGGTGCCCTTCCTCCAGCACTGGCCAGTTCACAGAGTGCTGAGATTTGGAAACTAAGGTAGTTTTCCTTCGAATGTGTTTAAGGACCTGTTATCCACCAACTGTATTCTCTGTAATTCCTGTTCAATAACCAGCACCAGCTCTGGCTCCTGGGACAAACACAGTCTTGGCTTGAAAATACAAGACTCAGAAAAGATGCTTTGCTCCAAGTGCCTAAAATGGAGCCTGACAAAGGAAAACAGATGCTACCCAGACACAAACTGCGCTGAAGCACATTTCTGGTTGTCCCTATCCTCATTCTTCTTCACCTGTTTATTAAGAACAGCGATATTTGGTGTCACCAGTCTCTGGAGACTGTTGAACTGCTGGTTGCTTACCTCAGAGGAGGCTCAGGTGCAGAGAAGTGGTGTAAGGCCACTTTTGCCATCTGCATGGCTGCTCCTGCATATCAAAGACCTCCTGACAAAAGCAAGATCTTTGATTCCTGCCAGCAGGAAGCAATTGTAATCTTGCTGGTCCCTGCACATGAGGATAAATAGCTATTTACTGTGAACCACAGGCTCGTTGTAAGAAATTAAATCCTTTTGGTGGTTATAAATGTAAATACATGTCTCTTCTTGAGATGAGACTCACTGATTCCAGGAATTGTTTCCTGCTTTACATTTTGGGTGAGTAGCCAACTCTGAGCCTGAACATTGTACAGCTTAAAGTGGAGATCTCCCTTCCCTTCCTCTCCATGAATGCCAGGCACAGGAGGGGAAAGCAGGCTGAGTCCAACTGTGGCAATACCCCTGGGAGGATGTGCAAAGCCATCTTTCTGATTACATAATGTCTCTGTAAGCCCTTTGCCATTAAAATATGATTAAAAGCGGTGGCCAGGAGGAGTTGGCCTCTACAAAATGACACTTAACAAGAAATCACTTCCCCAACAGATAGTTGCCCGAGTCCCTGAGATGAAGAAGAGGTTTGATAGATGAGAAGGCAGTATTAAAATGTCTCCTCACATAAGAAAACAGAACGAGAGCAATCATCAGAATTTATCAGCCAGAGCGGAGCAGAATTTCCTTGGCACTAAAGGGACCCAATGCACTAAATCAAAACCAGAACACAGGCTCGTGAAAGAAAGAGACAGATGTCTCTGCCATATAAATACCAAGGAAATGAAGTTTCTGGAGTGGGGATCTTATTTAAGCACACACCACAGTGACATCTGAGGAAGACATAAGGAATGGAAGCAGAGCACAGCGTTGGTATCGACAGCGGAGCCGCAGCAATTCGTGAGAGGGAATGGCCCATCTGCCAACCACACTCTGGAGTTAGGGCTTTCTCATTTTGTACTTTCCTCTTTGCAAAACCCCCACTCCCTGTAACACCTGAATCAACACCCGTGTCCTTGCACTTCACCCTTTTGAGTACAATCAGCCCAAAATGCAGTCCAGGCTCATCAAAAGCCTGTCTTCGGAGGACAAGGGGAAGTGAAAGCAGGAGTGGCCTCTGGTTCGAGGTGAGCTGTGTCTCGGGATGCTATGGCTACATCCCCAGCGTGTCCCTGGGCACAGCAGTGATGCATCATCATCACAAACCCAGAAAATATGCTTGGAAAGTAAGCGATGCCCTGGGACTGCCAGGCAGGGTGACCTCTTGGACTGGTCTCCCAGCTTTGTTGCCACACGTGCAGGTAGTCACGATGGGGCAGCCTCTGAATCCCTGCCTGGAACTCAAATACAGTGCAGTCTTCACACTGTGCTCCTCGGGAGGGCACTTTGAATGTGGTTCTTCATTCATACAGGTCTTATTCCCTCTGATGTTGTATATAAAACTACACGGATGAGCTTCAAAGGTTGGACACTTCAGCTTGCTGTGGGTAAATAGCCACGCTCTTTTAAGGTTCCCCATCTTCTAAAGTTACCATCTTGGAACGTGGCTCTGAAAGGTTTTAACATGTCTCTTTTGATTATATGCCAAATGGAAAAGCATGACCATAAACTTTCTTTTATGAAGATAAATTGCGTCTTAAATCAAATCAGACCTGAGCCCAAACATGACTTTTGCATGGCTGCTGAATATTCACCCATGTAAAGAATAAAACATGACTTCAGTTACCTAATAGACAGAGAGAGACTATGGGGGGCTCTCCTGGATGTGGAGGGACAGCAAGGAGGAATGCAAGAGCTAAGGCTTTGCCACAGCTACCTGGGTGAAATATATATGGAAAAAAAAACAGCTTAGCACTTTATGGCAGAATAAGCTCTGAGAGCATGCAGGCATCACTGGGAGAGGTAAAATACAAACCTCTGCTTGGGATTGGCACCCACTGTAGCCACCTCCGTTAACCTTAACCCCAGCACTGATTAGCTTTTACCCCCCTCCCTGGAAGAGCAGTCTGCAAATAGCATCAGGCCTGACCTACTTCTGCCTGCTTAGCTGCAAATTTCAGTTTCCACGATTGGAGCCTTTCCACTTTGGGTTTCATCCAGCAAAATGTCAGACTTTTCTTCCTCACTCTGCAGAGGCATCAGATAAGCCCAAGGTTCCAAAACATGTTCCTCTGAACTGGGAAGGAGAGGGAGGGACAGGCTGTGGGGTGGGAGGGCACCCAGCACAGTGCAGCTCCTTGGTGCCTGGGTGTTTGCAGGGACAGCAAGGAGGAATGCAAGGATGGGTGTTTGCAGGACTGGAAGAAGGGAGTGATGTCTGCAAGGTATGACTTGCACATCTGGGTGAACACAGCCTGCTTTTCACAGGCAAGGAATGGCTTGGTAAAGAGACACGGAAACTCGAACAACATGCTTGACAGCACATTTATTCAGGGAGAGGAATTATACAAATGCCCTGTGTGTTGAACTTATTTTAGTGCTTTGAAGGCTGAGAGGAGCCTGAGCAAACAGGTAAGGTTAGCAGCTAACTCAGGAAAAAAAAAAAACTTATTGCTGTGGCTCCAAAGCTCTATCTTGGTTATTTTTTTGCTGCCAAGCTCTGCCTTCTGAGAAAGAGCATTCAGGGACAGCTATCTGAACACAGAAAGTTTTGTCACTCAGCTTTTCCAAAGGTACAAGTCACCTTTTTGTCCCGGTCATTAGGAATTAGGCTGCAATTAATACACTTGTTAGGGGAATTGGGATAAGACAATGAATTAATCAGTTTTAGAAGTCTGTATTTCATCCCTGTGCCTTGACTATTTAACATTTCTTAATGGGATTTTTTTTTTTATCCCTCTACAGTCACACAAATTGGACATCAAATTGAAATGGAGCAGTAACATTGTCATCCTAGCCAGAAGTAAGCAAAAAATGCCAGCTGCTTATCTCTGTGATGTAGAAACAGCTGCATCCTATTAATATTAGGGAATTTCCTATTAATAAGTAGCACAGAAGAGAAAAAAAAGACTTCTTCCAAGTGAAATGTCCTAACCAAAAAATTCCAGCAAGGTCCAGTTCCTCATCCCTTTATTGTCATGATTCCACTAGTGCAAATGGGAATGCAAGTGCAGACCCTTACCAGGAATCATTTGAAAATTATAGGGGATTTCTTTAAAGATTCTGAGATTTCTTTATGTTGTAGCAAAATTCACTACTGCCTGATTTTTATCCAATTCCATCCAAGAAGATTAAGAGATGATGAGGAAATTGCTCATTCAGACAGGAGATGGAATGTAGAATTTGTTACTGCTGGGGAGTCTTGGGAAAGATTTTGCTGAGGCCATTTCTGTAAAAAAAACCCCAGTGAATTCATGGTGGCCACAGATTTGACAGACAAAGTATATCTGAGTAAAAGCACTTATTTTCCCATTGTTTGCACACAAATCCTTGATTGCACCCTTGAAAATCAGCAGAGCACTTCAACTCCTATAGCTATGTATAAAAGGGTCGTATAATTTTACAGCCAGCAGTAATAGCATTTTAACTTTTGAGAATAAAGGAATCATAGAATTGTAGAATGATTTGGGTTGGAAGGCACCCTAAAGATCATCTGGTTCCAACCCCCCTGATATGGGCAGGGACATCTCCCACCAAACAGGTTGCAAAAGCCCCCTGGTCTTGAGCATATCCAGGGATAGAGAATCCACAACTTCTCCAGGCAACCTGTTCCAGTGTCTCACCACTCTCAGAGTGAAAAACTTCCTCTTTTCTAATCTGATCCTACCCTCTTCCAGACTGAAGCCATTACCTCCCATCCTATCACTACATGCCCTTGCAAAACATCCCTCCCAGCTTTCCTCTTGGGCTCCTTCAGATACTGGAAGGCTGCTACAAGGTCTCCCCAGAACCTTCTCTTCTCCAGGCTGCACAACCCCAGCTCCCTCAGCCTGTCCTCATAGGAGAGGGGCTCCAGCTCTCTGATCATCTTCATGGCCTCCTCTGGACCTGCTCCAACAGGTCCATGGCCTTGCAGTGTTGGGAGCTCCAGAGCTGGATGTAGGGGTCTCACAAGAGTAGAGGGGAACACTTGTGTCAAGAAGAAAGATGATTTCCATGGGCATTAAAAAGAAACAAACACAAGCATGTGTGTGTAGCATTGTGTGCTCGACCAGGTTCATAACACTTAGATGAATAATCATAAAATTTTCTGCTTATATTCAATTTTACTTTCATTTCAGCCAGGTGAGATCCACAGGACAAGGATTGAACTGTTGTTCAGTCATATGATCTAAGCAGCAAATACCTACCATAGGGACTTAGATCACCCATGGATATTAAGGAAACCTTTAACGAGGCATTAGGACACATTAAAAAGTCTGAAAAAGATGATCCAGGAATGGCTCAGATGGACCTGATCCTGCCTTGGTGATGGAGAAGGACAAGGTAATGCCTCAGGTGTCAACCTGGGCTCTGCCCAGTGTGGCATTCAGTTCACAGATCATGTCAGATGAGTAACTAACTCCTGACTCCACACCCTGGACCCTGTATTTCTCTTTCCTAACTCCCTTTGCTTGCCTGCCACTGAGCTTCTCAAGATGTGTTTGAAGGAACTGAAGCAATGCATCGTGAGCTGCTGCAAACTCACCCAGAAGGCATCACACTCGGCACACTTAGCAGAGTGCTGACTTTTCAGTGATGCTCACACCACCAACAGAGCACACATGGGCCTGAGAGAGGCTGGGCAATCACCCCCTCCCCAGCACAATAGCCAGCACACACAGAAACACACCTGAGATGTTTTTCTGTGACAGCACTGACTCTGATAACGCTGTCTCCAGTCCAGCCACTGAAACAGAAAGCACTTTGAGAGCTTGGCATACATTACAGGAATTAGATATACCCTGCCACAAACACTGCCGTGCTGCACAGCCCCCCTGCAGTGCTTTGGATGTATGTGCCTATGAATCAGATGCTCCAGAAAGAAAAAGAGGGTGATCTCCATGACTACTGCATGGCATGGGAGCCATGGTTCGCTGCGCGGCTGGGAGGCTTGAGAGCTCCTTGTGGGAGCAAGAGCTTGCACAGCACCTACTGAAGGACACAGCTACGCCACCAGACATTCAGCAACAGCTTCTCAAGGAGCTTTTGTCATTTTGAATGATGTCCTCCCCAAAGAGGCTATGTCCCTGCTGTTTCAGCTGCAGCCAGTGTGCTCCAGTGAAGCCAACGGAAAACCACAATTTCCTCTGCAACCCTGCAGCTGGAGCTCTACCAGGACAAGATCCATGCACTTTCTCTGTGTGTCCAGGGAATGCCAGTCCAGAGGACACTAACCAAACCTTACCAAGGGTTATACAGGACCTGAACTTGCAACTGAAATTCCTCCCTGGTTTACTTCAGCCCCAGAGGAAGGTCACAGCAGGGTAGCTGGTGATTCCTTTGGCACAGAGCTAGGTCAGCTACATCTTTTCTCAAGAAGACAGCAAGAGGCCACTAGTTGAAGTGACTTGACATAGCTGCTTGCATGCAGAAAGAATTAATTTGCAGTGGCTGTAAAGCAGCAGGACAGCCAGGTGCAATCATGAATCTCGGCAGCTCTTCATATTTATATCAGGCCCTTTGCAGCTGCTCCAGAGGCGCCTCACTAACTCTGAACTCCCCCTGAATACCAAGTGACTGTGGCTACATGCAAGCACTTTTCCTCCTCTCAAGAACACATGCACAGCAGAAAAAGATAAAATAATCAAAGGAAGTGGTTGGAAAGTTTTCCCTTTTAGAGAAAAAGAGAGGTTGGTGTTTCTGCTCCCACGAGAGCAGTGTGAGAGGATTAAATAGCCCAGATCAGGTCACTTTTGCAGTCAGGTCAGGACAGTCATGTATCAAGGACCAGGACAGCTCAGTTTGTAACACCCAAGGAGCTGGAAAGCTTGTTTCTAATCCAACATCAGGAGTAGATAGCCATGTATTTCTGTCTGGATACACATACAGTCTTTGCAAATGAGACACCAACAGAAAAATTTGTAGATGGATCTGGGCACACTCCCTTGCTGAGCAAGAGCAGGGTGATGATACCAGCTGCATGAACTTCTGGGTCCAGTCTCTCCCATAACTATCCCTTGCTGAACAGCTAACACAAGTGAGGCTGCTCGGCGTAGGCGACTCACGACCCCCTCCCCAAATGGCTGGCAAAGTTTTGTGGCAAAACTTAGGTGATTTGTGCACCTTCACCCGTGCTTGTGGTGCAGTACGTTCTAGGTACACATGGGCTACTCTACCTGGCAGGATCTGCACTGAAAAGCTACGTGCAGAACAGGGTGCTCAGCACAGAGCTCTTCCAGGAGGGAGGACTCCAGCGCCCAGCACACACCATGGTGCTGTCACTGATACACTTTGCAATTTGGTGTGCAACAGAACCCCCAGAAAACTTGGTAAAAAGATGGTAAAAAGAGACTAATGGCCTCTGGTTAAATGTGCCCTGACGGTGAACTCTCTGCCCTTCCTCAGGTTGCAGGATGGTGTGAGGGGGCCTGGTGGGAACACTTGTCCTGTCCAGAGCAGACTCCAGATGAGAGTTCTGCATCCATCTGACCTGTTCTAGACCATCCAAGTGGTCCAGTTGTACTTTAAAACATGGTTGAAGTTGTCTGGGGTAGAAGCCAGAGGTTGCCAGCTGTCAGCAGAGAGGGATGGACAGAGGGATAAGCAACATGAACCAGGCTGAAGTGGCTCCATATGTGTAAATTTATCTAAGACTCAGAAAAGCTAAAGAAAAGTTCAGTGTCACAGAGCCAGGGAGAGCAGCAACCAACATGACTGAAAAGCAAGCAAGCAATAAATAGAGCAGCTACCTGTTCTGCACCCTGGAGACACGCTGCCAGCCTGGGGGCCTTGGCCAGGAACCTGAAGAGGTGCTGGGTGCAAGCTCTGTCACTCCCACTGCTTCGCTCCATGGTCTCCCTTTCAGTACTTAGCCAGATGCTCTACATTAACATGATGGTGCATGAACACTTCTTGGGTGTGCTTTATATCTAAAACCTTATCCTCCTGTGAAGCAGCATAAGGAAGCCACATTACAGACTATCCCACTTCCATGAGCAGCGCACCCAGCCCTGCTCTCCTCCTCCTCCTTCTAAACCTCTATTTTATCCAGCAGTTTAGGGCATCCCTGAGACTTCCTGAATAAATTTACTCAATAAAGGCCAAAATAAAACTCAACAGCATAGAGAAATCACTAACTAGGTGTAAAGAGGAAAGAAAAGGCCGTGTGAGTGCTTTAATGCTTGGCCTCCACTTGTGGCCGTAGCTCAAATGCCCTTCTTAACTAACTTGTGTCACCTGCACTTTTCAGCTCCACCTGTGCAATCATTTGCAGAAACATTATTAGCTCTTTGATTTTTTTTTTCCCCCCAGTTTGCTTCCATAGCAACATCCATCAGGGAGAGAACAGCAGGAGCATATGGGGAAGTTACAAAGCACATTTTCTATAAGAAAAGGAGGCCAAAGCATTTAACAGACAGCACTTAGGTTTCCCTTATTAACTGGAAATCCAAAATACCTCTCTTGTTTCAGTATGTCCTAGTATTAATTAGGCAGCTTAACGATGTACCAGTGCAGGCTGGAGGTAACACTTGGGTTGTCTTTAATTAATCAGGGTACTGGAACATTTCTTTGAGATTTGAGCTTATTGCCAAAACACCATCTTGTTCCATTTTTGTGTGTGCATGTTTTACAAGCAAGGCTGGGAGCTGTTAGACAGCCTTTGACATGCTAAATATTGTGGAAGAGTTTTTGCATAAAGTTCCAAAGAGAAATGCAAGAGCTGAAAATTATCTGTTTGAATAGTTTGGAATCCATCACCAAGGAATAGCTTGAAACTGTCAGGTTAATTTTAGATTAAGTAGATAAAAAAATAAAAGCCTATGTCCTGCTTGTTCATTTCTCTCCTTGCCAGTAGCAACCTATATACCATGCTCACTGATATTTTATTAATGAAAACTGCACCGATGCTCCTCTTTAGTTTAAAATATAGCCCTTGAAGCTCAATATGAAAATGGGATTTTGAGGAAAATGAAGCAACAGGTCCCTCCTCCCCAGTCTATGAGGGAAAATGGGACACAATTTGCAGCATATCACTGTTGGAGAAAGCTAAGAGGTGAAATAAAATAAACCAGACAGCCATCTCTACCTGTCTCTGAAACACTAAGAGTTGTTAGGCCTCTTAAGTAAATCAAACCCTCTACTTGTCTCTTGGCTAGATCCTTGTTTCTGCCACTGCGTGCTTGAAAAGGAGATGCTGATATTTGCGGGGGGTGTTGTATACTGTGCAAGCACAACCCTGACAGGGAGACTGATGAGACTGCAGCAAAGGAGGCTGGTGAAGATTGAATTACTGGTACCTGGGCAAGAACCCTGGAAGATGTTGCAATGAGCAGAGATGCAGCCTGCTGTCATTTGTCCCCAGTGTGTCTGCTAGCTCAGAAGTACAGCCAGTGCTGGATGAGGCACACCATAATCCTGGAGCCACCAAGAAACTGAAAAATAAAATGTAGCTACAGTTTCACTTTCTTTTGTGTCTTTTCCTATCAATCCCTTGCTTTCCTTCTTCCCATATTCAAGGCATCCTCTGCTTCACATATGCTACTTCAGCCCCCCCCACTTTTGTCTCTCTATCTTGTATTTCCTCAGTGGCTCCTTCTCCACCTGGTCTGTTTGTTCACTGCTGTCCATATCTGCCATCCTTCAGAATCAGCTCTGCCCCATCCAATCCTCCTGCCAATGCAACCACTCTTTCTGCAAGCAGTTTACTGATTCTCTCTACCCTTGCCACATGAACCACTTTTACCTCTTCCCAGCTCTGGACACCCTCACCTTCCCTGGCACCTCCTCTTCCCTGGCAGCTGGTCCCCATCCGAGCCCTGACTTGTCTCTATTACCCCCCCAGTGCCACTCGCCCACCTCCTGCAGCCCTTTCAGCACCCAGCCAGCTTTCCCTCCATCCCTGCATCTGGTAAGGGCTGAAGATGTTCCTCACTACACCAGAGGACAGTAAAAACCACCCACAGATGACCAGCCTATGAACAGACCGAATGAACAGACTCAGAGCTACTTGGGTACAGCCTCCACTGCTGAAGACTGCTCGTCATTTGTGCTACAGTTTTTTCCTTTGAGACAGGCAAACATGACCTTGTCCTCTTCTTACTGTCATGTCTGAGGTCACAGGGTTTTGCTGGACAGCAACAAAGTCTGTCATCACATGGCCACGTAAAAATAATCCTCTTGCAATTGACAACCACAAGTAAAACATCAATAGCTAACTGCACTGGCTGTAACTTGGCCACATACAAATGATTGTCATTTTTTTTTAATTTGTTCTTTTAAAAGCTAAATCAACCTACCCCATTCCCTGATATTGAAGGAAGAGCTGATTTCTTGCCATTTGATCCGTTGCTTGGGTTATGCAAAGACCAGTCCTGACTACTGAGCAAAGAGTTAAAGCTTCCTGGAGGAATATAACCCTTTTTTAACACCTGGTCTTCTGATATTACAACGGATCTCTCAAGTCCCATTTCTATTAAGGATGGCATAGGCAGAATCCATCCACCTAGAAGTTTTCATACACAAAATAAATGGGAAAGCAGAATCTCTCTCCCTTTATTTAAAAAGCACCTGCTGCATCAACTAAGTTATAGCGCAGATAGAACATGAAAAATAAGAGCTGGCAGAGACTAAATTGGAGAAACAATATTTCAGTTGGTCCTCTTACAGGAGCAACTTGTTGGACTATGAGGATGAACAGAGCCACAGAGCCAGGCTCTCCATCCTCCTCAGCTTTCAGAGGCAGCTTTGCTAGTAAATCCCAGCCAAGGAGAGCTGTTGGCCAAGGCTTAGTAAAAGCAAAGCCAGCAAAGCACGGAGCAGCCAAGAGCAGGGAGGCTGAGGCAGCCAAGGCTGGGTAATGTGGCGTTAGGCAGGATCCCTCTGTGTGCCTGAATGAGCCACGTGGAAGATAGAAAACAAATTGGGTTTGTTCCAATAAGGCCATGAATTTTCAGTGCTTCAGAGGGTTTGTAGCCAGCATCTTCTAGTTCCTACCTCTGCTAGTGAGTATTTTTTATTTCTTAATGTGAGCAGTATGTCATTTTTATATATATATTTAATGTAAATGCCATTTAAATATGTAATGTAATTACAGATACACTCTGAAGGGCAAATAAACCCTGTCTTTTGTTTACTGCAGAGCCATAGAAATAGAAGAACCAATAGGACTTTATTATTAGCAAATTAGAATAAGAATAATGGCATTATTACACTCATATGCTTACACTGCCATCATTATTAAGACTTTTAACTCCTGAAGCATGCTCAATGCTCTACAGAAAACCACAGGGCTACATTCAGACTAACAGTAAGGATAGGATTCAGCTCCAGACTGGATCAAGGTGCCACCATTTAAGCTGCATATTTGAGCTTGTATTACACTCAAGGGGAGACCAGTCAAGAGAGTCAATGGAGCACGAAGAGTGATTAAGCTCACTCTAACAAAGTCACCTCCAGGGTGATTCAGTTTCCCAAACACAGACATCAAGTGCCATTTGAGATGCTGTAGGCACCTTGCTGGCATCCCAGCAGTGATCTTACAGGCTTGCTGCCATATCTACCAGCCGAAGCAAGAGTCTCAAATAACCTGGGACAGCTAAAATAATGCAAGCAGCTATGTTTGGGCACCCTCAATTTGCTTTCAAGGCTCAACTGCCTGTATTCAGTTGCATAAACAGAGGCTTCAAGTGATATTTGAGATGCTCAGGAAGCTAATTCCTCAAATACAGTGGCCATGCCAGAAGGGCACGGTCACCCCTGTGTTCTGTCAGCCAGCCTGGTGAAGTTGTCTATATGCAGAGCATCTCAAATGGCCCTCTCTTAACACAGGCACATAACTTGCACCTTCCACTGCCTGTCCTGGCCATGGGACCCCTAACCCCTAGCTGTGGATAAGTGTCTCAGAGACCTCCCTAAACTTAAGAGTACTGGAGTCAGATAATCCAGGGTATCCATCCTCCAGGGCCTGCAGAAGACCCTGTCCTCCTGGACCAGCTTATGTAGGAAAACTGACTGCATCCTGGTGTCAAAGCCAACTTCTTCAGCTGCTGAAATGTCACAATAGAGCTCAAGTGATTTAATGTCCAACCCTCCCTCTCGAGCAGGCTACCTAGAGCCAGATGCCCAATGTCCACGTTGATCTGAGATTGCTGTAAGGTTGTGATGGATAGGCTTGGGATTTGTCAGCATGAACATGAGTCAGTGAAACTGGGCAAATGGGAGTCTTTCAGGGATCACTGGAAACCTAAGGAAAACCAGTCCTGGGGTGCGAAGGAAGAGCTGGGAGGAACAAGGGTGCAGTTACAGGACAGGACTCAGGTCTTTATTGAGTCTGGAGAATGGAGTATAAGAAAGTGGGGTCAAGAAGCAGGAGAGGCAACTGTCAGCTTTCTGAAGATAGAAAATCAGATCATTGCTTACACTTCAGGAGGAAAGAGGCAGCGAGAGACAGAGTTGAAGGCTGAAGGACAGTCTGTGAGACAGCTGAGTCCTCAGCAGCAGCTGATCCAGGTGTCAGGTAAACAGGGCTGGGGGCTTCTGCAGGGTCAGCACTGAGGGCAGGGGTGAGGATGACAAGACTGGCAAGAAGAGTATGCAGTGTGCAATTTTTGTTTTCCAATAAAAAAGAGAAAGGATCGTGAAAAAGAAATACTGCAAATAAGTCCAAAAATCCTGAAATGTTCACTTTATAATTCAACTCATCCTCTGTAACCATTCTAAATCCTCTCTGAGACCCACTATTTTTAATATTTTAAATAACTCTGCAAGGATTAAATAAGGATTTGGTGCTTTTATCCTCCTGTGGAAACAACGTGAGTCTCTTTCACCTGTTCGTTGCTGCACTCACTTCCTTTCCTGTCTGTGTGTGTGACAGAGATGCTTTCTATTCCCCTGCTCTGAAAATTAGCCTCCCCGAATACCGACATGCTTAACAGCTGTTGTTACTCAATTTGCACAAAAATGGAGTATTATTCCATAATGATGCATAATTTGCTAACTCTTACACCTCCACAGTCCTGAAATATTTTCCTCCCCATCAGAAGGCATTTGCATACCTCAGGTTCTATCCAGCCTCCTCATGAAAACCAAATGCAAACTCTGCCTGGTTGTTTCTTAATCTATCAGCAGACTGAAATTTCTGTTACCTGAGCTGCTTGCAAACAGCCCTCTTGACCAGAAACCCTGCCAAAGTGTCTTGTGTGGCAGCTCTGCCAGAAGCATCATCCCACCCATCCCTGCTGAGAAAAGCCAGTGAGAAATGTTGGGGTTTGCCCTGGGAGAAGTGCCCAGCAAACCCCTCGTGTTCAGTCATCAGGGCAGCATGGCCATACGAGCGTGTGACATCTGCCACCATGCTGTCACCATAGCTGTAGGTGCTCATCTCCATGCAGAGGTCTGAGGGGCACAGCACCATGATCGGAGGCACCCCAGCACCTGCAGCCCAGGGTGGTGGGTGCTGCACTGTGCTAGACTGAGCTGGGCTGGAGGGCAAGAAGCTGCTCCTAGACACTGGTTGAGGAGTTGGGCTGTGCATGGTTCTCTCTGCCTACAGCCCAGGATCTTTCATATGGTACTAGTGCTCTTACCACTGGAGAAACCCAGACAGCATCTTCTGGTGTCAGAATTTCCTCCCCTGTTGTCATGGTGGAGGTCATGCACATCCTACTCTTGATTTAGGTTGCTACACCTCTCAGGAAGATGCTTGCACTATCTCAATCCCACTTTGGCTCATCCCCAGGCACCCATCAATGCTTCTGGATTTGTCACGTGACCATCTCATCCAACTGCACCGTCAGGAACCAGCTGCTTGGACCAGTCCCTTGCTCGTCTGTGGGACACTGCAGCACACGGCAGAGGTGATGCCCCCCCTTGCAGAGTCACGCTGGATGTGAGACTGCAAAGGACCAGTCATCTCCTGGGATAGTGTCCCACCATGCCACCCCTGGGCTGAGGAGCCTCTCTGTTCTGGGCAGCAGAGCTGAGCTCTGCCTGTCCCGCACGCAGGAGATACCGTGGATGTGGAAAAGGGTAAAAACAGTCTGCAGTTCAACCCACTGCATTTCTCAGTCTCAGTGCAGTGTCAGAACTGACGATCCAGATGCACCACTCCACTGTGGATCTGACTGAGAAATGTAACGCTTCAAGAACGTGTTTTCTTTCTTGTTCAGATGCAGATGAAAACCTCACCAGAACAACTATTGTCATGGGGTTTTTGCTTGGAATTGGTAGACATCTCAAGCAAACAATCCCTTCTGTAATAACTCTGACTTTCCTGTTCAAAAACCTCATGAGGATACTTTCCAGGATGGTTGAATTTAAAGCTGAGTGCTACCAAGGTGAGGTCTCAAATCCAAGGCAGTCGACATCATTATATCATTTTTTTCCTTCTCCTTCTTAACAATGAAAGAGAGCAGCACCCTCTGCTCTAGCATTGCTGCCCAGTGCTCTGCTATCAGATTTAGGCACAAGTGGATTTAAACCAGAGCAGGGTAAGCACAGCACAGGGCTGACTCTTCCGTGGCACGCGGTGGGGCAGGGCAGTTCAGCAATTAGCTCCCTCTGTTCAGCACTGATTTTTCACAGCTCCACAGCCTTGTCATAATTATACACAACTGGTAGAAAAGCATCACGCTGGCCCAGCACGGCTCTGCAGCAGGCAGGAGTGCACAGAGAGCCTGCAATCTGCTCCTCCTGACGGACACACGCCTCTGACCTTGACTTTCTGTCTGGGTCTCAGCTCGAATGTGGTGTTCTTCAAAAGCAAACCCAACAAAAGCATAACCAGCAGGTATTTTAAATTATCCCACCACTAGATTCACCACCACTACACAGCAAGAGTAAGGCACTGGGATTTGCTTATATTTCTGCAGAGTTTGCAGTGTGGGAGTTTCCTGCAGGGCTGGAGCATCTCTCCCCTTGCCTGGGGCATGAAGGGTGCAGGGGCACAGTCATAAGCACAAAGATGTGTAGGCAGGATTGGCAGGGGCTTATTGCCTGTAATGGTGAAACTGGTTTGGGGAGAAAAATAAGAGGGAAATGAGAGGGAAAAAAAGGGAAAAGGGAGAATGTGTAGGACCCTTTGTCATCCAGTAACAAAACAGCTTGGGGACTCTGATGGGCAAAATGTCTCGGGCAAAATGAATTGGAAGTGGAAAACCAGGGTGTACAAAGGCACAAGAAAGGGAAAGGAACAAGCTGCAGGAGAAAATGACCATGAACAGATCTGAAGATGAGTGGTCTGTAGCTGAGAAACCCAGCCTGTCTTGGCTCAGTGCCTATGGAAACCCTTGCAAGAGGGACTGCTACATTCAGGAGCAAGAGACAGGGATGAGAGGGAAAGGAGAAAACGGTGGTGTTGAGAGCAGCGGGTCTTCCAAACCGACTCTAAGGAGAGCTTGATGAGACAGTGAGTAGATCTCTGGGAAGTAACACTTACCTGGGTCTCCCACTGCTAAAAGAAGCATCTGAAAGTGCCTCCTGTAGTCCTGGTGAGTTGTGCTGCAAAATAGCCAGGCACAAATGCAGCTGGTGCAGGAGGAATTTGTGATTTCTCACTCCAGTATCTGACTTTCTCCTTGGCACAGTGCGAAGTTCCCCATGTGCACCTCTCCACGTGCCCCATGTAGAGTATTTAGACTGCAGGTCAGGACCTGATTCTCAGGACCATGTACAGCATGTGCAAAACCAAGTACTCTCAGTATTAGTAGGAGCCTCTGCATAACTGTGTGGTTACATTAAGGAAGAATAATGATATCTCAGTTAAGGACACCTCCAATCCTGTTAGATTAGCAGAACCAACCACTCTCAGTTGGACAAAGGAACAATATCAAGGCAGACTGTCAGGGAAACCCCTCCTTTGGTGCTCCTGAGAGCCCAAAGGTTACAAAGAAGTTTTAAAGATCCACCTGCAGCCTCCACCTGCAATCAGCACTTTTATCTCAGACAGATCTTGTCTCTGTGCCATTTCCTAGAGCTGTCAGGTAATCACAACTGTTTGTGCTCTCCCAACAGATTTCATGGCTACAAGGCTTCGAAATGAGACAGCCAGGCAATGAGGTGTTCCTCTGGAGAAGACGTGTTGATTAAACAGTGGAAGATTTTTACTCGCAGTAGAAGTAGAAAGGGTTGTGTGGACCTGCCCAGTGCAAAGCCTGCTCCAGCTCAGATGCCAAAAGCACTACCCCGTGCAAAAAACAAAGGAGACAGGAATCTCACAAAGGCCATAGGAGGTAAAAGGTCAGACCTACCAAAACTTCATGGCACCAAAGCTGCTGTGAAATCCTGTAGAAGATAGATCCCTACAGTGCAGCTTGGATAAAAGATTTCCCTGGTTATTCTGTCAGAGCAGGTGGAAAATGTAGGTTTAAGGCAGAGTGGCATTTGGATCCTTCCAGATCTGCCTTACTTTTCTGGCCATTCAGGTGTCTGTGTGGTCAGATGATTCATGCCTAGCATGTCTAAAGCTTTAAGCAGTGGTCTGAGTTGCTGCTTTTCCCTACAGCTATCAATCAGGAGTTTTCCCAGAGGTCTCCTGGGAGTCCCTTGGCACAGTCACAGAGGTCGATCAGACCCTGTAGCCAGGATCTTGCTAAATTCAGAGCAAGGTGCAAGGAAATAGAAAACCACAGCTGTGCTCATATTTGTCTTGGCAAAATATGTCTTGACAGGGCAAAAGAGGTTTAAAATACAGTAGAAACAGACCAGCTGAAAGACATTTAGGAAAAGAAAACCATTGTATTGCTTTCACTTGATGCATTTTAAATGTCTGAGAGTAATGAACTGGCACCTTGCTCAGATGGAAACAGAAGAGGAGAAGGTCTCACGTGGGGGGAGGCTGTGTGGGGGTGATGGGGATGGAATAATCCTGGTGCACATGTTGTTCTCTGACTGTAAACCTGCTTCACACTCCTGTAGGTTAACACACCCTCCATACACCCATCATTACTCTGAAAGGGTTTATTTCTGTTTGTATAAAAGCAAAACTTCTGTTGCCCAGAGAAGGTGAAAGGAAATTAAACCTGATCTGACACAGCCTGCTGGAAAGAACAAAAATGGAACACATAAGGTGGTCTTGGTGATAGTTTTACCTCTTCATTACAAGCAGTTACCCCACACCTTCCTGGGATGTACACGTGCTGTGTTTTTATGGGAATGGCTCAGCATGACCAAGGGTTTGAGGGTAGGCTCCTAGAAGATGTCAAGAAGCAACCGACAGCCAATAAAGAAAAAAAGACCATCCAAAAATTCATCTCACTGCTTAGCAAAGAGTATGTAGAGCTCATCCTTACAGTGCCTCTGTAAATCAAGAGCAGTGGTGGGGATTAGGGAAAATAAATAATAAAAAAGGAATCATCTGCTAGGTAAATGTTTACTGCCTTTCTCTCTTCTAACCCCTGTGGCCCCAGGCAGCAGGGAGCCCAGGCTGATGGCAATGCAAACCCCGTGGTCTCAGCTGGCTTCTCTCTCCCTGGCCCCTGGGAAGGTTCAGCACTATCTGCTCGCACAGGTAGCAGCCTATTTGATGGACCTGCTCCCCACTGCACAAAGTGGCCAGGTGCTGTGACAGCTCCTCAGAGCTCTCCAAGTCACTCCCACCGCCCCCAGGGATGTGATTAATTCATGGAAGGCATCTTTCTGTGGCATGTGGAGTTAAAGTGTCCTCTTCACAGAGCTGCCTGGGGACAACTGTGGAATTTGTACAGCCAGTCCCACTAGGTAGTCAATCTTGTAAAAGCACTGATATTACAAAGTAAATACAAGTGATCTATTTGTTTAAGGTTATTACTGTGACCGACAGGGTATTAAAACAATCTTTCTACTGACAAAAGATATCAGGGCTGCACTCCCATTTGATGTTCCTAGGCGTGCTTTTTCTTCTTGCTCAGCCACTGAGCTTTGGGGTGTTCATCAAATTTGACTGATATGGAGATTGGAGTACACTGCACAACCAGCCCCTTGAAATTCAATTCAGATATGGGCTTAAATTATAAAAGGAAACCTTAGCTAGTAATAACACTTTGATGTGCAGATGCATAAAAGTTTTAACTTCTACTTTCTTCTGAAACAAATCAGCTTCCAGTCATGCTATTTGATTCATATTTTATCTTTTAATACATCCAAAGCACGAATATTAAACGTTGCCCTCCGTGGTCAGGAGAATTACAGTGGGTGCCATATGAAGGCGTGATTTTCATCCTTTTATCAAGGCTGCATGTGGACACTTCCCTGCAACACAAATACACTGCCCAATGTTCAAAGAAAAAAGGTCACTCCCTTCTTATCTGGCCCCCTTCAAAAGAATACCATTA
The DNA here is from genome assembly GCA_013399075.1 of Chloroceryle aenea. Taxonomy (NCBI): domain Eukaryota; kingdom Metazoa; phylum Chordata; class Aves; order Coraciiformes; family Cerylidae; genus Chloroceryle; species Chloroceryle aenea. The sequence goes on along the minus strand of VWZY01000342.1, from coordinate 99,886 downwards.
CTTTTGGAACTGGAAATATAACTTAGAAAAGGATGTTGCCTTTCTGGTTGTGTTTTATATTCTGGTAGCAGGCAGACCTGAGGAAGAAGGTAGTCCTGGACACAGGGAGCACCCAGCCAGCCTTCCCTCTGCTCTGTGCTTTGCAGCCCTTGCTGCACTCTCCTGGCATGCTATTCTGTGCAACTCCCTGCTTTGCTGCTTTATTTATTTTCACTAGCAGAGGTGCTACCTACCACTCATTCACCCATGCCCATGACAGTCTCGTTTTCTTCCTTGGGATCTCAAGGGATCCAACAGCAGATGGTAAAACTCTTTGCCTTCACAAGCTCCAAGCCTAGCACTAACCTGAAACTTATCAGAACAATAATTAACTCTCACATAACTACAATCCTCATGTTCATGTGAGCATCAGGCTTCATTTTAACTTTATGGCTCTTGCAGGATCCTGTAAATAACATGTTGAGTTTGCACTTTTCTACCTCTTGTCCTCAACCCCAGTTCTAGAGTTAAACCCAGTCCAGCAATACCTCTGTGTCTCCAGAATGAAACATAAGGGATTCCTTTATACTGGCACTGATCTTGTTCTAGGAGTTATGACTCTTGTAGGATCCAGGAATAAATGTACCTTGTCACTACCCAGAAGACATTTGCCCAGGTTTCATCTCACATGTTAGTATTTCATGCCTCCCCTCATGATGCTAACACAAACCGTGTCTTTAATCCTACAGGTCTCTGGGTTTGGCCAGGATTAAAATGTCAGCGTGGTGTGAGGAGGGGACTGAAAACCTAGATTTATTTTTCACACCTTCAAGGGCTAGGGTGAAGTCCTGAGCCCACAGGAGTGCCACTATCCTGCCCAGGAATACCATTTGTGACAGAAACACACAACACTGCACACCAGCCAACGGGAGTCTCACGGGGACCCCAGNTGTCAGCGTGGTGTGAGGAGGGGATTGAAAACCTAGATTTATTTGCACAACTCTCCTCAGGACCTTAATTCTTGGGTTTTAAGCTGACCTCCACTTCAAGCCAGACTCTCAACCTGTGAGAACGTGCACCCAGAGGAACCAGCCCTCACTCTGACCCATAAGGACCTCTAGATGTCAACCCCATCTCTTTGGTGCTGTGTTTGTGATAACAATTAAACAATGTGGTCAATCACACATCCTGGGTCGATTTGGTTTACTACAGTTGCAGCCAGAGATCCAGTAGTAAAGAGCAGAAAGCACATTCTTTATCCCACTCCATCTCTGTCTTAACTGTAATGCCACGAACGATAACTTTGCTAGATAAAACACAAGTTCTTCAACCCTCAGGCACCAGTCTAGATCCTAGTATGGAGAATTTGGCAGAGTACCAGTAAATGATTCATCTCCCAGGTCTCTGATGTAAATATTATTGCTGGAAATTAAGTTCTAGGACTGAAAAGGCAAAACCAGGTAAGTGCAAAACAGTTTAGATGAGAAAAGATGTCCTACCTTCTGCTCAAAGTAGGGCCAGCTTCAAAGCAGAGCATATTGCCCTGTGTCTTGCCCAAAAATAAGACCCTGCAATCAATTTGGCCACCCTGTTGCAGTACATAGCCACTCTGTGTCAATAATTCACGGAATAGAATAATATATTTCTAGTTGAAAGGGACCCATCACAGGACTACCTAAAACTAAACCATATGACTAAGAGCACTGTCCACATGTCCCTTGAACTCTGACAGGCTTGGCACTTTCTGGTGGAGCCTGCTCCAGAAGGTGGACAAGCAGGTTTCCTGGTGGTTTCTGCAGATGCCATCAGGGCTAAGTGGAAGGTTTCTATGCTCTGTAATTAACATACACTGGAATTTTGGGGGAGAAAATGACCTGATATAGTAATACATCCATGTAGCCAGAACTGGAATTCAAGCTATTTGTTGGTGGCCTATGGTTAAGTTAAGTGTTAGCTGGTCGACTAGGATGAAGGTTAGGCTTTTGGTTCAGGCTATGAGGTGATGAATTTAGCTTTTCTCCCCTGCCTCCCACAATATCTGCTGGATTTGGGCTGGGAGAGGCCCCAGTGGGCAATTCAGTGTTTTATTTATTTATGGCCTTAACTACACCGAATGGTTAAACTTTGTGTTAGATACTCCATCCAGGGAGAAGTTTCCTCTGCGGGCAGAAAGCAACAGCTAAACGTGTCAGACTGATGTGTGAGCTAACAGCAGTGGGACGGATGGACTCTGTTTAAGGCTAAGGGGAAGTGGTTCCGTTAGCCTGACTGAAAGCCTGCAGTGATTGCAGGTGAGAATGAAGGCTGGTATGAAATGAAGCCAATAGATCAGAGTTATTTCGAAGCTTAGTAGTAGCACAGCATGTTGTGTAGTGATCATAAAAAAAGCAAAAATAATTTTTCAGCCCATGATTTCTAAACCCTACCCCGTATCTGCCTATCTATCTCATCCTCTAAAAAAGAAATGCAACCAGCCCTGAAGCAAATCAGTCACCCCAGTGAACACTGCACCTCATCTCAGCAAGGAGCCCTTGCAGGACATGGCAACAGCACAGGCATGTCACTTCTGGCAGCTCCATATTTGTTACAACGCATGACACCGGTGGCCCCAGACCCACCAAAGCCTGTGTATTTTGCACAACTCATTGCCATACTTCTTTGGCAGCCCTGGGATCCCCAAGCCCTAATGCAAACCTACCTGTGAAGCATCAACGAACTCTAAGACGTCGTCTGTTGGCACTAGTCCTCCCCAGAGACTCTGGTGGCAGAAAGAATCCCTGATTTTCCAACACCTATTTTTCTGTGCCTCGCTGAACCACATAGCTAGATGAACTATGTTGTGTATGATTGGTACTCTCAGGAGTTGACCTGGAGCAACACGGTGTAGCTTTGAAGTTGAAGTTAACTTCTAAGTTTGCCCTGCTTTGATAGTAGGGTTGAAGCAGATGCCCCCAGATAACCCTACCAGCCCTAACTCTGTGAGATTGCAGGTGAACCCAACTGACATAAGCTTCTCACTTGAGTTTTGTAACACCAGCCAAGAGATCAATTTATGCAGCCTTTCCTCTACCTGACCATAATGCCAATGCCAACCTTAGCGAGCACTGCCTGGTCCAGACCTGGGGTAGAATTATCCCCTACTATTTTCTCAGGCTGACATTTGAATCCTGGGGGCCTCAAAAGATACTCAGTAAATTTCTATATCCACAGAAAGAAAAGAAAAGCATCTTTTGTTTTCCTGTCATAACACTCTCATTTACTTTTTCTAGAGTTTTCTGAAATGCTTCTGGCTTCCTACTTCTCTTTCCACTGTCCAACCTTCCTCCTGGGCTCAGTCAACCCCTCATATATAATATATAATATATATTCCATATATCTCATATATAATATACATATTCCACATAGAATTATCCACCCCTCACAGAGGGAGAGGTGCTATTGCTTTCCTCTGCCCAGCCTTGGGTGTGATGCCTCCCTGTTCCCTGCCACTGCACATGCCACAGTCCTCTGGCCACACTGCTGCTCTCTCTCCTCTCCTCCATCCTTTCTGAGAAGGTAAAGACTTGGAAAGCAGCCCACGGGACAAGTGGATCTCAAATGCATCTTGGGCATGGCAGTTGAGGTCCTTCACCCTCTGCAGAGTCATCCCTTGTTTACACTTCATGTAGGAAATCCAGGGGGATAGGCAGGGGCAGGTACCTACCCCACCACCTCCTTGCTCCAAGCTGCAGCTGCAGCTCGGGTTAATTTTCCTGCCAAGCTTTAACTGTAATTTAAATTTCCAACACTATTTAAGCTGAACAATCTGTACTTCATATCTCTTGAGCATTAATAAAACAGTTATGAGAAGTTTCAGGATAAAAGGTTAAACCCATAAAAATATGCAACTCATTTATAAAAATAACTCCATAAGTTGTATTTTTTTTTACAGACTATGAAGACAAAGGTGTTAATTTCTGCATTTGTAATAACCTTGGGAGTGCCAGTGCCAGAATCCTCCTGTTTCATCTGCCCATGGCAGTGTCTCCTGGGAGAGGTGTTTCAGGGTATGTCAATGACTCCTGTTGGTTGGGATGAGCCAGTTTATTTCCCCTGTCACCTGGGGGAACCACAAGGGCTGGCTCAGATGTGTCCACTTGACATTGTGGACATCCAGAGTGCTGCAGGAGGGACATCTCCAGTTCTTTCACCCCTCTTGGTGAGGAGAAGCAAGGCTGCCAGTGTTACTAGGTGAATCCAAGGGTTAAAATAGTCCACGGTCATTCATTTTAAGAGCTTCTTTGTTATCAGTAGCTCCTGTTTGGGCTGTGGTTGTGAAAAAGCCCAAGTGTGTTAGCTGTCCAGCAGATACACCACATCAGAAGGGTCTGGAGGCAACATTTAAGCTGTATTAAAACCCCAGATCTTTTGCTGTTGCTGTGAAATGCTATGAAATTTTTTTATGTAGTTCCTCAGGAGCTCAGAAATTATTTTATAATAAATCAGCTTAAAATAAACCCAATAATTCCTTGTTATATGGGATACCATATTCATCCTCATATAAGCAGCTTTTCTCACTAAGCATTAGCTTGTATTTGCCTATCAGTTTTAGAAAGCCTGGTTTCTCTCCATCTAGCAGACTTTAAAGCCTTTTCCTCTGCAGTGTTTGC
>VWZY01000342.1:46862-95079 GCA_013399075.1 Chloroceryle aenea | reverse complement strand
TTATTTCCCCTGTCACCTGGGGGAACCACAAGGGCTAGCTCAGATGTGGCCACTTGACATTGTAGACATCCAGAGTGCTGCAGGAGGGACATCTCCAGGTCTTTCACCCCTCTTGGTGAGGAGAAGCAAGGCTGCCAGTGTTACTAGGTGAATCCAAGGGTTAAAATAGTCCACGGTCATTCATTTTAAGAGCTGCTTTGTTATCAGTTTGGGCTGTGGTGGTGAAAAAGCCCAAGTGTGTTAGCTGTCCAGCAGATACACCACATCAGAAGGGTCTGGAGGCAACATTTAAGCTGTATTAAAACCCCAGATCTTTTGCTATTGCTGTGAAATACTATGAAATTTTTTTATGTAGTTCCTCAGGAGCTCAGAAATTATTTTATAATAAATCAGCTTAAAATAAACCCAATAATTCCTTGTTATATGGGATACCATATTCATCCTCATATAAGCAGCTTTTCTCACTAAGCATTAGCTTGTATTTGCCTATCAGTTTTAGAAAGCCTGGTTTCTCTCCATCTAGCAGACTTTAAAGCCTTTTCCTCTGCAGTGTTTGCTGGATTGTCAGGTAAATGCAAGGCAAGCATCCTCCTGCCTTGTTCCTGCTGATTACCCAGCTCTGGCCTCTTTTTCTCTCCTGCTTCTTCTGCAGCCTGGCCATCTCTGGGAACTGCCATCACTCCTCATGGCAGCACAGTGAAGCTGTTTAAAAGCAGTTCTTTTCAGGGGGTGAAGGGATGCTGTGTGGGTGTTGCTCAAGGTACGTGATGCTACTCCAGATGTAGCACACAACAGCCCTTGGGTTGGCCTCAAATGTGCAGTTCAGACTCTTGGTTAAAAAGCATACATATTTACACCAAAAGGTAGATCTGGGTTGCTATGAGCAGTGACAAACAGTGCAACTAAACCCAGTGTTGGAGGTTTCTTGCTGATTTGATGCCTCGGTCCCACACTACAACCCCTTAACTCCAAGGTATTTATTTAGCTTCAACCTGATATTAATATTTATGACTGGGCCCATGTCTTTTCCAGTCTTATCCCTCACAAACTACACTTCAATAGAAATTCCCTCTCAAACCAAGGGCTTAATTGAAGGGAAAAGTGCTCTCTCCTTCCCAAGCTGCCCAGGGACCAGAGGGCAGCCACCCCTCGCCTGCAGCCTCACGGCCACTGCCCTAGGGATGCAAGTGAGGACTCATCAGACAGGAACAAGCTGTGGCTGATGCCAGTAGGGGCTTGAGCAGGTCCTAGAAAAACATTGCCTCATTCAAACAGCCCTAATTTCCTATAAGATAGTTCACTGTAGGCTGGCCATCCTCTTAGATGTATTTTTTTTCTTCCTATTTGTGTTAAAAATGAGAGCAGACACAGGAGAGTGCTTCAAGCATATACCGTGTGAATAGAAGTAGCAATAATAGTACTTAGCCTTTATGTAGTGGCTTTTCATCTGTGGATTTCAAAGCACTCCCACAAAAGGACATTACTTTCATTCTCCATGTTCTCCTGAAAGGAGAAGGGACATCGCCAAGCTCACCAGCACATCCCACCAGTCTCCAATTGCTGCCAGCTCTCCCTGGTTACTCACACTGACAGTAACCCAGTCACTCTTTTCTTTGCAAGGAGCAGAGGATGCTTTCAGAGCAGTCCTTCATTAGTCACTTCAGTGACCAGGTACACCTATGGGGTGTGCAAACTGCTGGGAGAGGGGCAGTGATGCTGCCTGCAGCTCTTTTACGCCAGCCTGGAATCTGCTGCAAGGTCACATTTCCTAAAGGTGTTTCAAGACAGTGAAAGGCTGGAGAGCCCAACTGTCACTGATGTTTAAAAGCATTTTAAGCTGAGCTGCAGTACTGAATGAGCAAACAGCAGCGGGAAGCCCCTGACAGCTGCAGGAGGAGCTGGACCTGTTCTTTAGAAGGGAACAACGCACCTCTGCGTTTGGTCCTCATGCACCCCCAGCCCCCTACAGCACCAGGATTTCCATGGAGATGGAGACATTGCATATTGCTGAGGCAAGGATGTGAATTTAAAACAGAAATATGATTGATCTCAAAATGCTGCTTAGGGGGCAAGGCACTGTTATGCTAAAAAGTGTGTTTTCCAGCCCTCTGCCACAGGCTTGGGAAGCTGCCACTGTTAACTCCTGAGGTACCAGGCAGCAACAGCCTGCCATGGATTAAAGACTATTCAGAGGTAGCAAGGATCCCTCAGCTCCAGCTTTTCTGTGATGGGATCACTTCCATAGCATTGTGGTAGTAAGTGCTCCCTTGGCAGGGTGCTGGGAAGCTGCTGTTCCTCTGGGGAGGGAGAGTGAAGGGACAGAATGATGAAGGATAAGGCCATCAGGTTTTTGATTTGTAGAAGAATTTAAGGTGAGGAGTTAACAAAAATGAGATTTATGTGGTTTTTTTATATGCCAGCCTTCCATTAACTGCCAGAAAATGCAAGGAAAACATATTATTCCAGCCAAATAAGTATTTGATGCCAATATTTTCTCCTTTTACATCCCCCATCTGCAACTCAACACTTAAACTGAATTTGAAATCAGGAGGAAGCCGAGAAATACAAGAATGTGACTTGGCAGGAGGTTTCAGCTCCTCTCACTGAAGGAGCTCTTTCCTCAGATGAAGGTCTTGTAAACTCTCTTAGGACTAGGCAACCTCAGGAATATTAACAGCAACATGTGTTGCCATCTGCAGAAAGAACTTTGGAGCATCAGTGTGGAGGAGCAGTCAGCCCTGCAGCAGGCTGTGGATGTCCAAGGAGTGGTTCTCCAGGAGAGCACGTGGGGTGATGCTTGGGAGGGAGATGTGGAAGCAGGGAAGATGGTCAGCTCTACAGAAATAAGAGAAAATAGTCCCTGCAAGAAGCCACTGAGGGGTTCTGATTCATCAGGGAGATAATGCAGCTGCCAAACCTGTCACAAGAAATTCAGCCTGCTGGAAGGCAGGGAGAAGCCCCTGCTCTCTGCTCAGGGAACATGGACTCTCTGCTTCCCTGGAGGGATGACTGGGGAAAGAACCCTCTGCTGCCAGCATCCTCCAGCCCCATAGCCCTGCCTGCCACCCAGGACAGGGTCCTCAAGCCCAGGGCTCCACCAAGGCACCTGCACTGCCATGGATAGGATACTGGCAGGAATAGGACACTGCCAGCACCAGGAAAGGTTACAGAGTCTTGAAGTTATTAGCAAAGAGCTGAGAACCTCGTGACTGTCATTTTGAAATCACTTTCATTTATTTAGGACTCAAGGTGGAGGGAGTGGAAGGAGGAATTAGCAACATACCCCCGTGTGCTGCATTCCTGTTTATGACAAGTAAAGAAACCGTAGCCTGGAAATCTTTGTTGATCAGTGTCCTTTGGTTCCCTCTCAGCAGCACAACTGAAGCTCCACCAGCCTTTCCTCACCCCCAGATCACAGCAGCTTTCCCAAGCCACTGCCTCCTGCTCTCCAGACTCCCCTGGCTGCACAGGACTGTCCCCATTTTCCCTCTGGTTGCAGATGGAAGATGTCACATCGATAATTACGTGGGGGCAGGACAAATGTTTGTCCCTCACTGCTCTTCAGACGCGGCAGAAAATGAAGCATTTTACATATTTTTGATGAGATGAATGGCCTACCAAAGGCAATCTTCATTAAAATTCCATCTACATCACTAACATTAAAACACAGAGCTGGCTTGTCCACACGTACAAATTTTCCAGTGTTAAATAATGGAATGTTAAACCTTAATGATGTTAGAAACACAAAAGTTTAGACAAGTACATCAGGCCTGAAATCCACTCCAAAACTATCGCTTGGCTGTTGGGTTTTTTTTCACTCTGCCCACAATGTCTGGAAACAACAGACTGAAGATTTCTTATCATCACTGTGAATAAACACAGTGTGTGGGAGGGAGAGAACAGAAAAGCACCAGGGCTGCTGTTCAGCATGGGACTTTTGGTAGGAATCAGCCCAGAAAAGCAGGCCATGCCGTCAAGAATGGCAAGGCTGTAGAGGCCTCCCTGCTTGTGGAGTTCTGCCTTTGCCATCACAGCAGTCTGGAAGCACCACCTTCATCAGCTGGTGAGGTTCACCTCGGAGTTATTTATGCACATGCATTTCCTCAGGTAGGACACTACCCCTTGATCTTATTCTTGTAATAGATTTGGATCCTCCTGGTAATTTCCAGCCTGTGTTTATTCAAGACCAGTTAATATCTCACACCTAAGCTGTCCTTCAGATCAGATCTCCCTGAGGACTATTCCCTGAATATTGTATTTACAGCCAGCACAGCCCCTCTCAGTCCATGTTTTACCAGGCCAAGCAGAGACTCTCTGCTGTCTGCTTGAACAGCAGCTTCTCCTTTCCACAGACAGCTGGAATGACAGCTGGGGTTTGCAGGCATCTCTTCTGGAGATGATCAGACCTACACCCCTGCAGTCCATGGAGAAATACGGATCTGAAGGTGGTCTAGAAGGTCAACATTGTCCATGTAAAAGCAGCCTTACTGGCTTGAGGGATTGCAGTGCTTGAGGTAGAGCAGTGATTTACCATCCCATTCTCCTTGGCAAAAAATAGTGCAATTCCACGGTGACGTTTTCAAACACAGCCAAGGGATTGCTTAAATAGGGAGATTGTCTTTGTGGGCATGGGACAGGGTGAGCTGAAAGCACAGGTCCCATCACACAGCCCTCTCTCTCCCACCATCCACGTCTGCAAGCTCTGCCATTTCACTCCTCCCAGGCTGCTGACTAAGTTCTCCTTCGTGTAAGCAAAGTTTAGATGCTTCCATATATTCTCAGCGGTGATTTGGATGTGACAAAAGGACTCAACATAAAACAACTTTCAGAGCAAGTGACAGGGGGATTAAAATCCAAGCAGAGCATAACTATACAAGGTTAGCATCATCAAAATGAAATTACTTTCTCCTCATTGTTCTTTATAGACTGAATATTGACCATGAAAGTGAACTGTTTTCTGTAGCGTGTTCAATTGACTTCGGGAAGCTTCCTTAAATCAAATTGGAAATGTTTTGAGATCTCTCAGGAGAATAAATGAGAAATAAATAGCAAAGCAGCATTTCACTGAAGTGTCTAGTCACCAGTCATCATTAGGTCTGACAGACAGAACAAGATGTTTGGAAAACTTATTGAATATGGTCTGTTATCTAGCTGTGTACCCAGGCTTTTATCTGATATATCTCTGGCTTGTTTTGTGTGGGGTTTGGGGGATTTTTTTTTTGATATAAAATGACTCTGTTGCATTTGCAACAAAAATATCTGTTTATCCTAAGGACCTCGTTGTCTGTCTGTTGTTTCTGAGCACTGTACAATTTATTTTGTGGCAACATAGTTCTCTGTTTTAGTATTATGTGAAAAATAAGGAACATTGCAGTTTGTCTGGTGAAGGGCAGACAAAAATCTGCTGTTATTCATGCTTGAATAAATCTAAACAACTGTTGACTTAAGCTGCTCATCTAGATCCCCACTGTTGTACTAGAAGAGAATCTCATCCACAGAATGCTCATTTTTTTCCATCACACCTGTCCCTGCATGGCTGAGCCCAGCGTCCTGATGGATAATGCACAAAGACTTGGAAAACATCATTGTCCTCCATCCTAGGTCTGCAGCCTGGTCCCGATCCGAGCTCCAGACTTTCTCTGCTATCTCAGAAACTTCAGGAACCTTTTCCCTGCGTAGGGACTTACAGACTATGACAAGGCACTTAAGCTTCTTCTGGATAAATTGTATTGAGCTCTTGGCATTCTCTAAGCCTTCCCAGACTTCAAATCATTCTTGCAGTACTTTTCTGAACCCTTTCCAATTTATCAGCATACTCTTTAAACTGTGCATCCATGAAGTGGTCAGTTTCTTCCAGTAATGCTTTGGCTAATGCCTCACAGAGTGAGAATTTCCCTTCCCACCTCTCATCAGTATTTCCCTCCCACGCAGCCGAGGGTTGCTTTAGCTCTTGATCCACTTGGCTAGACTGGGAGCCCATCAGCAGCCAGCTCTCTGCCCTGAAACCATTTCTTGGCCATTGCTTGCTGCAATACAGCCCCGAGTCCTACCACTGGTACCCACATAAAAACATCCAGCTACACAGTCCCATCTCCAGCAATTCAACCCAGCTCTGATTGGCACATGATTCAAGGAAGCCCAGACTCGGTGCCATCAGATAGCTCCAAAGGGCTGCCCTTTGTCAGCTGCTTCCCTGCTTTTTCCAGCCAGGACCACTGTGGTGTATTTGCACCCTGTCTGCAGGGGATGTTGATGGGAACAGGACCATGAGCAAGCACTTGGTGAAATCCTGGTGAGCACGCTCCACTGGGAGATGGGTTTCTCTCACATAGAATTACTTTCTGGATCCATCCATCAGCTGATTTCCCAGCCTTTTGCCAGGGGTTTGTGTGGCTTGTGCAGAGAACTGGTCGGGGTTTGTGACAGAATGTCACACCTTAGCAAATGAAATTCCTTACAGTGTCGAGTCTGGCAATGCTGTTACTTTTATCAGTCAAACTGCATCTCCACGAAAAAGCAATATCAAGCTCAACAGAACTACTGCTCTGCACTCATTTACCTGTGCATACAAAGAAGCAATCAATCTGCAAAACCTCAGCAAATACAAAAATAGATTCAGTTATTTAAATTTTCAAAGAAAAAAAAAAATCCTTAGTTCATCCACTTTATTCCTGAAAACAGAAAGGTTTTCACTCCTTCCTGATATTCAGCAACTCCCATAACATCTGAGACAGCTAATTTCACTCTCAAGCCATTTAAAGCAGATGGATTGTAGTCATGCACAAAACTCTCTAATGAATAAGTAAAACTACAGTTACTTATTATATTATGTAATAGCCATTTGTAAAGAACTGATCACTGAAGCAGTGGAAGTTTTCTGTCTCTCTCTGCCTTGCTTTAATTGCCTTTGTCTGCCTCGGTTTTGCTGGGCATTTACTGCCATCCAGTGCTTCTGTGAGAGATGACTCCATCCTCCACTGCTGAGAGAACCCAAAGCAAGAAGATTTAGCTCTTACCGAATTCATCACCCTTATTTGGGGCAGAAGTGCTGCAGGTATTTCACACCAACAACTCCCAGCCTCAGACCCTGAGGGCTGGGCTTGCTCTGCTGGTTTGCAGGTGTTGAAGAGAAGAGGTTTCAGCAGGAGTACTTTAAATAAGGGTGTGCTTTGGGTTTAGGATGGTCATTTTGGGGTGTGTTATTGTTTGGTTGGGTTTGGTTTGGTTCAGTTGGGTTGGTTTGGGTTTGGTTGTTTTGCTGTTGGGGGGTTTTGTTGTTTTTTTTTTATTATCTGCACACAAATTGCTTTTGCATTTTGTAGCCTGCAAGTATTCAGAGAGTGTGCAACAGCTGCTTCCCTTCCTGGTTGTCTGTACTTGAAATGCATCCATCTCACCAGGATGATTTGGGGGGTTATTTATGCTAAATTTCATACCTCATAACAGCTGCACACATTTCTACAATGTCTAAAAAGTTGAAGTAGTAAAGATTTTTATTTTAAAATACCCAGATTGTTCATGTTTTCCTGAAATGTCAGGTGGCAATCACAATGAATGGTCCATGTAGGAGCAAAACAAAACAAAACAACAATAAATAATAATAAAAACTAACCAAACAAACAAAAACTTGCCAAGACTTCCACATTATACTCATTGTAATATGTCTGAGTGCCTTAATTCTGTGAAGAATAAACTATCTGGGCCTCTGGAAAGGCTAAAAGTGCTACATCAGATCTCAGGAGGAGGCAGGGAGAGGCTGGACCAGGTAAAATGAGCAGCTTATGGCTGTGAGCTGGGGCTCAGCCTCAACCCTGCCCTGCCCGAGCCATTCAGACCATGCTTTGGAGGCTCTGTACGTGCTCCTTGGTTCGGGTGGGTATGAGATATCCACATAGCTTCCTGTATCCAGCCTTCTCCTTTGTACTTTCAGGGTTTACCAGCTGTTTTCCTTATTGCCATGATAGCATACAGTGTGCCCCTGCTCTGAGCAGAGGATGGACTAAGTCTCCAGAGCTGCTTCCAGGCTCAGTGGTTGGTGGTTGCGTGGTACAATATATATGTAACACAATATTATGTAGGCATAGGAAAATACTGGTGCAACTCTAGTCAAAATCATAGTCAAACACTTGAATTATTATGAGCTAACCACTTTTCGCTTTCTAGTAAGATAATGAACCTCTATCAATGCAGCAACTAAGAATAGCATTCATAAATACCACATAATTTAACTTCCCATATATTAAAATGTTGAGGCACATGCTTAAGTATCAGAATAACCCGACTGTGATCAATACTCAGAGGGAGACAAAGCACCTCTCAGATGAGCACAAAAGCTCTACCTCTTTTAACACATCCACTGCTGTGGTATTTGTATTTCAGACCATGGAGCTGGTTAATAAGGGGCAAAATGAAAGATATATGGATGCTAGAAGGTGGTGTGTGTCCAGGTGAGACAGAATTGAACAGGGAAACTGTCAGCCCAAAGAATGGAAAACACTTTCTGGCACAACCATAAATTGCCCATGAGAAACTTCAAGCACATAAACTTTGGCTGCTCCCAGGTATATGTGGCCTCAGACTGGAAACAGAGAGGATTTTTGCTTCTAGAGGTGTATTTAACCAGGAAGGCTGGTATATGTGAATCCTCTCTGCTCTCCTGATTCATTTTTCCTTATTGTCTGGTCCCCACCCAGCTCATCACCCCAGAGGTCACCTCATTCCCAGGAGGACACATCCCAGCAAACACACTGCTCCATGAGCACCAAACCCTTCATTTCCCTTGCCAGGAATCCACCCTACGTGTTCACCTACCCCAGCCTTCCCTGTCTCCTTGGGTAGAAGGAATAAAGCCTCCACAGCTCTCACTTGTCTGGCAGGACAAGAGGTAATGGTTTTAATCTCAAAGAGGGTAGATTCAGTCTAGACAGAAGGAAGATATTTTTTTCAGTTAGGGTGGTAAAACCCTGGCACAGGTTGTCCAGAGAGGTTCCCCATTCCTGGAAACATCCAAGGTCAGGTGGGCTGGGGGTCTGAGCAACCTGCTCTAGTTAATGTCCCTGCTCATTGCAGGAGGAGTTGGACTAGAGGACCTTTAAAGGTCCTTTCCACCCCAGACTCTCCTGTGATTCTACGATGTGAACACTCACAGTGCCACGTGCACCCGAGCACTGCTTCTGTGCTGCCTCTGGGTGCTCTTTGCCAAGCTTCTGTGCCACAGAAGCAGCAGGCTACAAGGAACTGCTGAATGCAAAGTTTCACTGTTAGATTTCCTGCTGGATTTCCTTGTATTTTACTTTTTAACTCACGTTAATTAAAAATCTTTGTCTCCATCTCCATGGCTTAGAGAATTTCAACTGAACCTTTAAAAATAAATTCTTTTCCCTGTTATCATTGATTCTAATTCTGTGTTTCTTTCAGAGTGGTGATTCAAAGAGGCTTAATCTGATTGACTTTGGTTTTTAATTGGTTCCAAGTCTGGATAGTTTTACATCCTTCAAATGCCTCAAACAGTGATGGCAGGGAAATGCAGATTCATTCTAATAAAAAAAAAGTTAATTGTCCTAAAGCCTTCCACCCTCATCTAAAGCAAAACACCAAAAGCACAAAAAAAATCTCATACAGGACTTTGCTGAGAACATCTACAGGAGACTTGAACCCTGGGGAGCAAACTGTAGTTTTTTAATCCTCAGCAGAAATAAAACCAACTTATTACTGGATTTAAAAAAAATCACCTCTCTCTGTGGCTTAAAAAAGATCTCAGGGATATAAAAGAAATAACTTCACGTTTGTGATTCACAGGGGTAGAAGGGAGGGAGGTTTTTTGTTGGTCTCACTTCTTTGAAACCAAAGGTAGAGGCTGATCTTTTGACTGGATCCACCAGCAGCTTTTCCAGCCCATGGGTGTCTGAACAACGCTCTTCATTCCAGTCTGGCCCCAGAATGTCCTGGATGGAAGTGCTGAGAGCTGACTGAGATTTGCTACTGCTCTCTCCACAGCTCTGAATAGAACACTGATCATTTAAGCCTAATTAAATGTGCCAAAAATAATATCTAACACGCTGAACACTGGAATCACAGCTGGACCACAGAAGATAGGTTTGGGGAGAAGAATGGGTTTGGGTTTTCCACAAGTATCTGTGACATGGGGCAAAGAGAGACCCCTTTTCCTTTTCTGGTCAGTGATGTCTTCACCTGACATGGCATTTTCTCCAGAGTTTCATCTCACCCATTCCAGATGCCTGCAGTAGCAGTGTCTGAGCTCCCTGTTTCACCACAGCCCAGCCTGTTTTCACACCACTGTTTGTCACAGCATTTAACCCACCCGTTTTCATGTTTCCTTTCTTCTCCTACAGCCTCTGAAGAACTCTTGACCTTGTACATCTGCTAACATGAAAAGCATTTACAGACTACAAGGCTATCCCTTCGACATCCCATCATGTTCTGCATCACACCACCTTTCTTCAGGAGCAACATCTCGTGTTTGAAATACTCCTTGGTCTGTGCTTTTCCAAACTGTGAATCACTTCAATCCCTGACTCTGCATTTTGAATTTTGTTTCTGGATCTGAAATGAGCACGGGCAGGTAAACACGTGGTGGATGCTCCATAGACTTGGCAGACCTGGGTGTTAAAATAAGGGAAGGAGAAGAGAAGAAAAGAAACCTTGCCTTGATTTTAGCCATGAAAAACATTCACTTGCTTGCTTCCTGCGTGAGTGTAGCCAGGAATCTCTTCAGTTATTTCATGGAGCCTGATTAGACAGAAATCCTGCCAAACCTAAAAGTATTAATGAGACAGCAACCCACGAGTCAGTGCAGCTCTTGAAGGTAAGGTAGCCCAGGTAAATTCATCCCCTAGGAATGTGGGTGGCTTTTTTCAAGTTAGGAATTTGCTGCCATTGCCAAGAAAGTTTATAAAGCTCGTCAGGAGCTTGTATCAGAATAATTATTTTATTTAGCATGACTGTGGGTAGCTGACAGGAGACAGAAGATCCTCAGGCCCTCAGCCCTTCATGTATTCTTAGAGGGCTGTCAAGGACCCACGGAGGTAAAGGAGAGAAAACAAAGTAGTTTGCTGCCTAAATGGCATTTCTTCCCAAGGAATTTTGGCTATGAGGTAGAAAAGCCTGAAGATTAATGCCACAGGGGAAGATGGGAGCAAAGAAGACATAAACTCATACCCCCCTAGACTGCAGCTTCAGGGACAGGGATGTGCTATAGATTGCAGCTCGAAGCGAAAACCTCTAGATGTTTCCAAATTAGATGGTGTTTTTTGAACAATTTGTTCAGATTTTTATGTGCACTCACGTGAATATTGCAGACTGCATCAGGACAAAACAACAAATGTTGAAGAACTCATTTTTCCCCTGGGATGAGAAACCTAATTTCTACTTGGCTGTAGAAAATAAACAATCTGCAGTAGCTTAGAGGCTTAATTAAAAGCAGACTCTACCTGTGGTAAGAACTGGCAAACATCGACTTTTTAATGTCTTCTGTGAGCAATCAAAAAAACAAACCTGGAAACCTGCTCGACTTTGCAGGGTAAGGAGAAAAGCAATTCTGAAGAGCAGCCAGGCTTTGGGACTCTGACCTCTGCTGATGGTACCCTTGGAGATAAACCAGACTCAGGCAAGCTCTTAAGTGATGCACAGGACAGAAACTACTACCTTAATGAGATGTATTTTATGGAGCTGTGTGTTTTTACTACCAGGACACAATTAAGAACTAATGAAAACCAGAAATAGAAATGCTTTGGAGATGGAAGAACCCAAATTTATTGCCACCTCTGGTCAACCAGCAAAGGAATCCGAGCCGTTTCCCAGGACCAGGGAGCTGCTGTGAAGTGAAGCTGCTGGCCACCCGGTGGAAAGTGCAGTGCCTCTCAGCAGAGGTTACACGAGCAACATTTTAAAGAAACTGTGCCAAAACCTGCAGAGTTCAATTTTATTTTCAAGGGTTGTTCACTGCGAACCTCCTAAGTCCCTCACTTGGTCTAAGGACAAATAGGAAGCCCCCATGGCAGAGCTGAACAGGATTCAGCTGTCCCTAAACATGTTCTGATAAGAAGAAGTCATTAACAGCCTCGAACAGGAGAGCAATTAGAGAAAACAATTCCTATCAACCTCTCATCCTTGCTTCTGCTCCAAAACACACTCGAAGACCCATCCCATTTGTGTGAATGGTTTTGAAATAGCCATTTGTTTAAGGTCTCTTTTTGCTGTGCTGAATCTCCACCTCACATTAACAGCAGTGCCACAGCTCGTGGACCCCCTGCAAGACTACTGCTGGTCGCTGCTGTATTTGCCAGCTTGCAAAGTTCATTCCACACTGCTTCATTGCCAGGGAGAAGATGCAAGAGGAAATTCCTCCACTTGTTCATCTGTTAGGCAAATAAACAGGGGGGGAAGCTGGTTAATTTGGTAACAGGAAGGCTTTCCTCACTGAAACATCACAGGCAATAAAAGACTGTGCAGGGGGGGTCATTTGTTCTCTTGATTATTCCATGCCTGTAACAAAGAGAATTCATCTGGTGTTAGGTTTAAATGAAGAAGAACGTGCATAGAGTCATTGGTACTGAAGTCATACAGGGGAAACCTAAGATGTTTGCAAAGAAAGATTATAATGGAAAATAAACCACACACAATTTATTACCAACTTTAATCCTTTTTCTCCTTTCTTTCAGACAAGCTCATTACAGAAGGAGAACTGAATTGCTGCAGTAGCTGCCTCTGCTCAGGCCTCTGATGAGCAATCAGCGCTGTGCACTGAGGCATGAACTCTGTATGTGCACAGAAATTCACAGCTCAACAAACTCCCCAGATCGACCTGGAGATGGAATAGAAACAGCATTAGATGTGTTATTACAGATAGTGACCCGACACCTTCAGTCTTCATCTTTCATTTACCTTTCCCTTTGCCTGCATCCCAAATGAAAAGCCAACTCTGTCTCTGGCCAGTCGCTCCTGGGATGGAGTGTTTGATGAAACTTCTGCAGGCCAGAAAATAATAGTGCTTTCTTTTTAATTTTGATGTCATTTTTCTTCCCTTGCTGTTCACACAGAAGCCACATACGGATGAGAGAGATGAAGGAAAATGTCACATGGTACAGGCTTCAAACTAAAATGAAGTTCTTGTATCCCATTTTTCTTTCATGTAGAAAACCAGATAAAAGATCCTGGGTTTTTTTATGTTTTCCAGTCTCTGGATGATTTTAGCTTTGCTGGTGAAAGCAGCAACAGTCTCAGACCAGAAGAGGTGGGACAATACGAGTATCTCTGGAACATTTTTCATCCAAATCTTGCTCCTCCCTGCCAGCCTGCTGCCATGTCCCTGGTCACTGTGCTCTGGTTGGCAGTCTCAGTTTTGGATTTGCTGAAAGCACTTCAAAGCCCTCACCCCCCGCAGCAGGTTCTGCATTAAGGAGGTATTCCTGAGCCACGGTGACACCAGAGGGTTGTTCAGGAATGTGCTGCCTGTGCTTTTCAGGAGGGGGAGTTTTCTGAGAGGGACATCCCACTGCCTATCACAGGCTGTCAGCAGGATGTGTTTAGGAACAATTAACACATCTACCCACAGGGAAAGTGAAGAAGGTCAGGGAAAAATAAGTCAACACCATAACATCAACATGTAGCTTTTAGGAATTGTATTTATTCCTAATAAATCACCATTTATTAGAGCTGGGACCAGTGGCAGATAGACCCAAAAGCTGGTGCTGGGAATTTCCAGTTGTGCCTCCTGCCATGCAAAGACTGGCATCAGTAACCAAAACCACCCTGTGCAATGGCTCTTACAGAAAAGAAACACATTTACTTTATTCACTAGAGGGATAAATACACTGTCATGTTTTGAAACAGTCCCCAGAAGTCTAAAAGAAATGCAGATGTGTCTGGACAGCACCAGCTTTCCCCACTGGGGTTGCTCGAAGGCTCCTCTCCTGCCCCATCCATGTGCCCCGTGGGTCATCCTCCACAGCCACTGCCACAGCCACTGGTCCTCTGGGGCTCGCCAGGCACTTTGCACACCAGTGTCTGTGATGCTTTTCATTCATCCAGAGTCCTCTAGCACAGGCATGCAGCTTGACAGGCAGGGAAGTGTCCTGTGGTGAGTGCTGGGTTTTTTTCCATCTGTTCCCCTTTCAAGCCCTGCCCTCGAGGTGCCTGAGCCTCCTTGCAGGTCCCTCAGTCAGTTCCCTAATGCACAGCCACTGTCCCTCAGGCACAGCATCACCTCTGCAGTTTGCCAGTTGCAGTGCCAAGTGAGGTGGCACTCAGGGCCCCACCGCTCAGCTTCATGGCTGTGAGCACCTGAGGCTGCAGGTTCACATCTCCAGAGGTTTCCCTTCCCTGGTTCTGCTGCAGTGGAGGCAGATTCCTCCCTCCCACAGCACGGGTTTGATGGCACGAGTGATGAAGGGTGTCCCTGAAGGTGTTTTAATGAGTTGAAGCTGGTGTATTCTACCACAGGGCATCACAAAGGTCCCACGGCTTTATCATCACCGAGCTCTGAGCTGATGCATCCGACAGCAGCCTGCATCAGATCTGTTTGACATGAAATCATTAGCAGTCCCTAAAAATAAAAAAGAAATCAGGCTACTATTTACCAGACTGGCCATTTCCTAATCTCCTGCAGGACAGAAAAGTAGCTCTGCTAATGACATTGTTATGAATCTGCTTTTCTTGCCCATCATTACCATTTTAAAGTGGCTTACATGGACTAGGAGTCACCATAGCAACAAAGCAGCAGGCAGGAGGGCTACTATCAAGAGAATTTGGTGTCTTAAAAGGGAATGGGGGTTTTTACATCTTTCAATGAAACCTGAGTTCCTCCCATTTTAAACCTGATAAAAGACCAGAANACAAACTCCCCAGAGAAAAACTCCTCCTGTGAAAACCCTTCTGAGCCTCTACAAAGGCAGTGGTGAGCATTTTCTCCTCTGGAGGGGCTGCCCCTTGTCATGTCACAGTGCCACACAGCACAGGGGATGTGCCCTAGTGGCCAAGCACAAGGCAGGCATGGCCAGGAGCAAGCTGCAGTTAAAGGAGAGGTTGAAAGAGTGTGGCCCAAGCCACGCNAAAAAAACCCAAACATTCTCAATTCAAGCACTGAATATTCCCAGATCTACACTTCTTAGTGACTGATGCAAAGTTGAAGGTGCTAAGTATGCCTCGGGGTAAATAACACCTCGAGGTAGCAAAGGAGCAGTGTTGCACCTGGAAAAGCAAATAACTGAGGTCTGGAAGAAGAGCACAGTGCCTTGTTATACCTCAGACTTCAAGATATTGGGGGTTTTTACAATGACTTTTCCTTCTGGCCATTGGTAAACACTCACAAGGTCTTAAAATGCTCGGTCATGGTGTAAATCACAGTCTAACTGTTATTTTCACTGTTCCTTAGACACTGGCAACCACAGCTGACTGGAAAATCATAGAATCATAGAAGAGCCCTTCAGGATCAGCCAGTCCAGCCTTAGTCCTAGCCCTGTCANGAGTGCCTGTCAAAAACCTGCATCCTGATGCCACTGCAATCACAAAGTATTGGAGACCTTTTCCAAGGCCTGTACCCTGATCCGTAGCCAGATGCTGTTTCACCTCACTGCTGATGAGCATGTAGAAAGTGCTGATGAGCAGATCTAAAGGAGTTCCTTTCCTCTGAGCTCCTTTCCTTCATTATTCAATACCAGCAGATGGACTCAGCTTCATGTTGTCCCCAGCCGTGCCCAGGGATCTGGAAGGATGTGGGTCAGCTTTAACTGTGAGCTGAATGCAGCAGGACCCAGCAGGCAAGAGCTCCCAGGAAAACACATCTGTTAAAAAGCCCGCCCCAGGGGTCTCAGAGGTGCTCTGGGTGAGGTCTCAGAGATGCTCTGAGTGAGGTCTGAGAGGTGCTAAGCTGAGCAATGCTCTGGGGGATGGAAACTTGCAGCTCCAGCAGAGTGTTCCTTGGACTAGATGGGGACAAGTGGCTCCCAGCNCCTAGCCCTGTCAAAACCACTAAAGCATGTCCCCTGTTAGAGAGGAGATGTGAAAGTTTTTCAAGGTGTGTGCTACTGCCTGGCTTCAGAAGTTTAGATCTGACTACAGTGATATTGAAATAGCTGTAGCTGTCTGGTGTCTCTTTCCTACCATTCCCTGGGTCTGGAGGACTGGATAGGTCTCAGGAAAAAGCAGACTTGGTCAAAGAGATACAACAAAACTGCTTACTAGCTTACCTCTTCTTCTAAATGATTTTTTTAATTGTAATTTTGAATAATGTCTGTATGTGTGCCCCACAAACTCCCCAGAGAAAAACTCCTCCTGTGAAAACCCTTCTGAGCCTCTACAAAGGCAGTGGTGAGCATTTTCTCCTCTGGAGGGGCTGCCCCTTGTCATGTCACAGTGCCACACAGCACAGGGGATGTGCCCTAATGGCCAAGCACAAGGCAGGCGAGCCCAGGAGCGAGCTGCAGTTAAAGGAGAGGCTGAAAGAGCGTGGCCCAAGCCACANTGCTCTGGGTGACGGAGACTTCCAGCTCCAGCACAGCATTCCTTGGACCAGATGGGGACAAGTGGCTCTGCACCCTCTGCACAGGAGCACAGCAAGTCAAGTGCTGGTGACAAAGTGTCTGCTGCTCGTTAAAAACAGGTAGAATTGGACAGACTACCATGTAGCTCTTCCTAAAGAGAGCATCAAAACCAACACCTGGTAACTGCCCTTGAACTTCATCCCCTGCAGGGGCTTCCCTTTACATTGGTTAAACTTTCATAAGCTGTATTTCAACAAATTAACAGAGGGAAAAGAGGTTTAGGTCACTTCAGCCACCTCAGAAGCTAAAGGAAATGGAGGCTAAGGGTCCCCTGAGCCCAGGCTGGCCCGGCACAGCACAGCACAGTCCCCCTGGACCTGGGGCAGTGCTTCTGGTCTGCAGACTTCACCTACAAAAAGGAAAGATCAGGTAGTTCCTGCAGCTCAGGAGCTACACAAACCAGAGCATAAAAGCAGAGAGAAACAATTCCCCTAATAAAAGAGGACAAACAGTGCAGGACAGGGGAGGCTCCTCTGTAACCAGCTCAGGAGCTACACAAACCAGCTGCTCGCCTTACCTTGGCACAAGGTGCCATGTGAGCAGCACAGTCCTTGCCACACAGAGCTGGCTGGTTTAAAACGTAATGGACGTGATAAAAAGTGGAACAACAGGGTGGAAATGAGGGTAATGGCTTAAACAAGAACTCTGTTTGGCTAAGAGAAAAGTTGTTATTGACTGAAACCTTCCTGGCTGTAGCCACAGGAGACAAGAGCCCTTCCTCTGGTGGCCTGGGGATGCCACTGGCCCAACATGCCAGCTGTGCAGACCCNGGTCTCAGAGGTGCTCTGGGTGAGGTCTCAGAGGTGCTCTGGGTGAGGTCTCAGAGGTGCTCAGCTGAGCAATGCTCTGGGTGACGGAGACTTCCAGCTCCAGCACAGCATTCCTTGGACCAGATGGGGACAAGTGGCTCTGNTGGGGATGCCACTGGCCCAACATGCCAGCTGTGCAGACCCTGGGCATTTCTGTTACTTGTTCCAGCTGAGATGAGCTCAGGCGTGAGGCAGTGATGGCTCTCCTGGCCCAGAGAAGAACAAAGCAGTGACTGGAACTCAGCCAGGAATTGTGGAGGGCCAGCACCTCACTGACTGCTCTCTGTGCTGGGTGCTGCTCCGTCCCTGCTTCCCATGCAGCTTGTGTAGGAGCCTGGAGCTCAGTGCACGCATCTCCAACACTGCTAAAGCCAGCAGAGCAGCACAAGCTGGGCTCAGAGGAGTCACCGAGCTCATGGGCACCGTGAGGGTCCTCCAGGCTGAAAAGCTCCAGCAGCTCTGTCCATTTGGACCAGTGCCGGGCTGGGTGTCCACTACAGGAGCTTTAAAATACCTGCATTTGGGATTTAATCCCTATCAGAGATCCAGCATTGAGAGAAATCAGAAGTCTGAGCACGTTTGTCACCACCATGCCCTCTTTGTCACAATGTGTGGCATCTCCTGCCAGGTGCTCAGGTCTTCTCTCATCAGCCAGTCTGTTTCTGAGCAATCTGATGCGATTGCCAAAGTGGCACTGCTGAAAGCAGGGAAAAGTGTCTCTCATCAGGGCTTTCTTGACAGTAATGACAAAAAAAAACCCTTCTAATTCCTAAAAACAAGAACGAAGACTTAGAAGTAATTGAAAGCTGGCACTCATATTTTGATTTTGTATTCTCCAGCAGAAATGTTACCAGCAGGGAGAATTATAATACAGTGTTATGAAGCATCCCAGCCACAGAGCAACAGAAATAGCTTAGAAAGGACCCTGTGGGATGTGTTTTCACACAGAGCTTACAGGTCAGGTTCCCAGAGCTGTCACAGGAACCTTTCAACACCAGCAGTGCCTCAGGCTACAGGCAGTGCCAAGGGACCAGCCACAGCCTGGCAGTCCCCACTCCAGCCTGGTGCTGCTGAGCTACATGACTCGGGCAGCTGATGCTTTTAAAAAACAGGGGAGCAAAACCATAAAGATTGAGGTAAATACAGCAAACTGCTGGCACCCCTGCAAGGACACAGAGCTGGATGCATTCAACAGCAAGGCAGTTGGGTTTTTTCACAGAGCAAGGGTACAGGGGTGTAACAGGAGCAGGATGCACTGCATCTGAGAATGTGAGTTACTCCTACCCACGTCTGAAGAGCATCAAGTGTTACAAACTGCATATGCCTGGGAAAAAAGCTCATGCAAGGATGTGCTGACAGGGATCTGGGAAGCCAGAGCTTTCCCCCAGCAGCTGCTGGAGCTCACAAGCCAAGGATGAGATGTTTGCAAAGATTCCAAACATCACCAGCAAATTCCTTTTCACGCAGGCTCACTGTCCCATCTTCCATCCACCTGCATTTTGTGCCAGCCCATCTATGAACCTCTGGGGCTGGGTCAAGCATTGGTTTGTCCAAGCTGCCCTTTAAAGAGATGATGAGCACTGGGCTTAGGGGAAAAGCAGGGAGAGATTTGTGCTTTCTCGGGGGAAGCTGCAAGAAATGAGATAAAACCACTTCTGCCAGTGTGCCCCCTCCCCCTTTACTAAAGGAGTCACCACAGCTTCATTCTGGCAAATAACTCATTCCAGACCCAAACTCCAGAAGCAAAATTTCCCAGCAGATTTATCATAAAAGCATTTAACCAGCCAAAGCAGGCAGGAGCACTCCCAGTCTTGCAGTACCACAGATTTCAGGCAATGCCAGACAGATCTGCCAGCAATAAGAGGACCCAAATGGTGCCATGTCATGGCCCTTGGTCCCTGGGGGAGCATGGGGTAATGACGGAAGCATCCTGAGGCTGGGCACAGGGGCTAAGGGCCTGGAAGGAGACAAAGCTTCAGGAGAACCCAGCTGCTGTGCACTGAAAGGGTCCCATTGTCAGTGCACACAAACACAGATGTAGAAAAGGTAAAACTGGAGAGCAAGGTAGATTAAAGCCCCCTCCAAAATAAATCCTTTGTTATTTTTTTCTAATTTAACAACATCCTTACTTGTAATTTTGCCCAAGACCCCCACCTGCCCCTGCCTTGCAGGAGGGAGCAGTCCGACAGCGCAGCATTATTATTTAATGCCATAAACTCAGGACTAGACTTTCATCTTTATCCAATTTATAGCCAAAAGTTGCCTCTGAAATTGATGGACATTGCAAAATGGGAAAGGAGAAAGCAGAGGTAACCTCACACCCAACAGTCAAGTTTGGGACTCAAAGCTGCTTGTTCTCCACATCCCATCCATCCTCCCTTTAGCAGACACCACTTCAGCCCTGCATCACCCAGCCCAAGTGCAGGGCTTGGCTCACCTCTGCTGTGCTTTGCTCGTCTTGGGAAGAGCCCAGAGCCACTCATCGTNCCAACCCCTGACACCCTGTGATGCAGGATTTGCAGCAGGTGAATGCAGACACAGCAGCCACCCCTCCATGAGCTTAACCATTGGGGTTCCTTTGAGAAGCTGCAGGAGTCAATGCACCATGAGAAACAACAGAAGCTCCATCACAGATGGCTTCTGAGGCACCTGCCAGCTGAGCCCTGAGAGCAATGACAATGCCCTTGGTGTAGCACTGGAAACTTTCCTAGAGCTGCTTTCCTTCCCCAAATCTTCACAGACAGCACCTCTGCACGTTTATAGACTTGCATGGTATTTTGTAGGGATTGCTTTAGAAACAGCTCACGTGAGTCTTGTTCCTTCCTCCTGGTGCGTGGCTGCTCAACATTTGCCAGTGGCTAGTGAGGTTTCTGGCCAGAGGAGACGAAAGCAAAAGTAACACTGAAGGTGGTTGATTTAGACTATAATGGGAGCATTCCTTCCCTTCTCACCTAGAGAGTTTTCAGAAGTTCCTCCTGCCATAGCTGTGAGATTAAAGCCTCACCCCTGCGCTCAGGAGTAGCTCGAGCAAACACTGGCTTAGCTTCAGTCCTTCCCAAAGACCATCTTGCAGCAGGCAGCTGCTTCTACATTTACTCCTCTGCAAACAGGCTTTGTTTGACAAGAGGATCACACCAGTAAGAAAAATGGCTTTGTCAAGGAGAGACAGTCCCCTCCGAAGAGCCTGCTCAACAGTTTCAAGAAGGATTGCTAGAAGGATTTTCATCCATTCCCATGAGACCATCCCGGGATGAAATGAAGAGCTGGGTGTAAAGAAAAGGGATGCAGGTGGAAAAGGGAGAACAGAGTTAGGGGAGGGTGAAACAAAGCAGAAGCTAAAGAGTGAAAAGGTTGGCACGGTGAAAAGGGAAGGCTGAAGGAACTCAGTAGTGACATACAACTGTTTTCCAGGGAAAATGGCAAAGAGGGAGCTTCAGTAGAGGATGCAAAAGAAGATTTTGACTTAATTCACATCTCAAAGAGGCTGTGAAGCTCACAAGGTAGAGAGAAGGAAGCCCAGTTAACTTTGAGAGCACTGACAGCCCAGTGAGGATGCTGTTGCTGCAAGTGACTGAGCCCTTTGCAGTGCCTCAGCTTCTCCAAGGCAGAAAATGAACCTCTCCAATCTTTAGTACTTACTTAGGATGTAGGAAAAAATACCTGGAGGTCTGAAATGAGCCAATAATTCATGGGTAAAACATTTAGCTTATCCTGAAACTGTCTAAACAGAGGAATTTAGTGAATCTGGGGATTCAGGAGAGGAACTGAGAGTTAATTTAAAGATTATTGGAAACTAACAGCAGAAAAAAAACCCTCTCACCTTCCCCAAGCTCCAACTGTCCTTAACATTTAATCCAGTTCCTGTTCAAGGCTGCACTGGCATCTGCTCATCCGCACGAAGCCGGCGTGTGCTTGTGACACTGCAGACCCCCCTGCCTCCTTCCCTGGCACAAAGAGCTACACAGAGAGCAGTAAATGGCTCATTCCATCCAATTCCATGATTTTCAGGGGCTGCTAAGGTGAGCTTGAGAATGGCAGTGCTGGTCTCAGGATGACCACCCCCTCCTCCCAGGTGCCATGCAGCCTATGGCCAAAATGAGACCTCTCCAGGCTTCCACAAGACCTCAGGCTGGGCTGAATCCAATTTCTGTCCGTACTTCTGCAAGTGCAATTCCCCTTGTACAAGTTTTTAATGGAAAAGGCATTAAAGTAGTACAAGGGGGAGGTTAAGTAGTCTCAGAACTAGTTAAGGCATTGTCAGAGCACATAAAACACCCGCTCACAAGTGCCACTCTATCACCAGATGCATTGCTGCCACCAGGAGAAAACTAAACATTGGACTACAGAGAGCAGCACACACTGCAGCTGGGGATCTGCCCCAGGCTGATCTTCAGCTGAGTGAAACACAGGCAGGGCTATTGTGGAGGCAAACAAAGAAGTCTGGATCAGATGCCCACTCAGCTCGCTCCCGGTGTCACATTCCTCACGTAGCCAGTGAAAGCCATGGCTGTGCAGAGAGCCTCCCTGGCATAAACATGGCAAAGAAGCCCTGCCTCTGATCCCCAGCAGCATCAGGGGCACGCAGAAGCCCAAGCAAAGGCTCAGCCATGAGGTGCGTGGAGGTGGCCACAGATGTGGCAGCGGAAGAGCCACATCTGGATGTGGAGTCTCTGCTGAGCACACCTGCATGCTGCTGGGGTGGGAAGGGGCTTAATTCCCACCTCTGCAGCACGTCCTGTAGCTGCTTGCAGAGCTCTGGCTGACTCCAGTTTGTGCTCCTGCCAACAACCTTGTGTCACCTCCTGCCGCGGAGAAAACACCGGCTGCTTTTTCATCCCTTAAATTCACAAAGCAACAGATGGAATTCCAGACAAAGGTCTCACCAAAAATATACCTACGCTCTCCAGTACAGGAACAGGAGTCTGTAAAAGACACGGGTGGTCCTTGGGCAGTGGGAAACAAACCTCACCTGCCTCTCCCCCCGTGATGGGCTATGAATCCGTGGAAAAGCACTCCCCACCTTGTCCCAAGAAACAGGGTGTAGTTCTGATAGGCAAGTTTGGAAAAAAAGCATTAGCACAAAGCATTTTTAGGTTTATTTAAATAAAAATTATAATTTATACAAGACTTTTTAAACAAACAAGGTTTTCTTAAAAAATGTACAGGGCAAATGGGTTTGTTATTTCAATTCTTCATCCAGTATAAGTCTTTTGTCAAACAAAAGTTACACTGATCATGAATTATTTACAACTTCAAAATATAGACTCAAACTTCAGACATAAAAATTTTCACATCCATCATATTTCAACAATCAGTAGAAATTAAACATCTGCCAAAATGTACAGAGTTCAATAAAAACTACCAGTGTTTTTCATACAAGTTTAAGTAGCCAAAAAAAAAAGGACATCCTTTCATCTCTTCACGAGGGGGTAAAATCTTTTTTTCTTTTCCTTGTCTGCAGGAAGGAGGGGAGGGGTTTGCTGCTGGCATCCTGTGATGTTGCTACTAATATATAGCTTGTCTCATTCAATCTTGCCTCACAAAAGCTAGGCTGCACAGAAAGGCATGATTTCATAGTTCAGCTTTTTACCTTTTCAGTGTAAATGGTCACAGAGAAAGAATTAAACCAGCCAGTTCTCATCTCCCTTCTTTTTTTCCTCTTTAAAAGGGACTCAAACTAACTGGTGTACTTCTGATCCAGCCATGAACCACGGGCATCAGCAGAACTGCAAACAGAAACAGCAGATGGACAGACAGAATGACCAGAACATCACCTGCTGCTATGAAAAGCAGCACTTGACATCAAGTGGTATGAGCCAGCCTGTGGCTGAAGTACAGCAGGCTATACTGCACAACTGGGGAGGGGGACTGGGGCTGAAGGTGAGAGCTTGGTGGTATTGTACAAGTCCAGCACCTCTCTACTCACTGCCCGTCCCCTCCAAGGCTGGGAGGGTGCAGCATGAGGAAAAAATACACTGAGGTCACCTTCTAGTGTCTCTGAAGTCAGGTGTGCCACAGGAGGAGGGGTTTTAGAGCAGGAACTGGACAAGTGAACTTTGCCAATAGCTACACAGCTGTTTGTCAGTTATCCTACAGCTCTGCTCCAAAACAAAAGAGGAAAGTCCAGTTGTTTTCTACAGGTTAGAATGAAACAACATTGCATTGCAGTTTGCACTACAGTTAAGAACCTCTACATTTAAAGTTCACCTTTGTTAAAGTGCCAAACACCAACAGGTTAGATTTTGGAAGAAGTTTCCAATTTCTTTGTCCTGAAAAAAACCCAAACCACGCCACTAATTAAGAGCATATTGTATGCATGAGGCATTTCAGTCTGGGAAAGGGTAACAGTTTCCCCCTCTCTGGAGCCTAGGTATGATGAATTGTCCTGGTACCATCAGCTCAGGACCTACAGCTCCTGCAGGAACCAGAATCTAGGACAAGCCTACATCCTAGGGTCAGCTAGGAAAGGGTGGGAGGGGGTAGGAGGTTTTAAGTGCAAGTCAACTGATTTCCTACTAAAACTGCTGTTATGATCAGAGTGAAGGTATAAATTACACTGGAAAATGATACAAAAATAAGAAAAAGTGCATGCTCTCTGTAAAAAATATAGTTTTCTGTTTCATCAAAAAAAAGTACCACCTTAAACACACCCAAGGATTCTTTTTTTTTTTCTCTTAAGACAAACTGAATGAATCTGATTAAGATTTCTAGAACATTAAGCCATTTTAATGCCTATTTGTTAGCCACACAGTATTCAAGGAAGCTTCTAGGAAGGGAAGTCAATTGATAACACACAACAATTACAGAAAAGAGAGTCACTCATTTTAAAGTAGGTTTGATAAGAAATAAATTAAGCTCAAGGATTTTGACTTCAACACAAAACCTACAGGTGTAAAGTGAAGAAACCACCATCAAGTTTCGTCCGTTATTAGATGGTGGCAAAGTGGATTTCCCACCAGCTCCACTTCAGTTTTCAGGCCCTGATTTCCAGCATACCCAAGGAGAGGTGAGAAATGCTCCCCTATTTCCCAGGTCACGCCAAGACAGGCTCAAGGGAGAACACAAACCCAGAGAATTCTCCCCCATCCTCATCTGCATCCCAGCCAGGGCAGAGCTTTTCACCCATCAGGGTTCCACTTGACAATACCCCCCCAATCACAGTACTGAGTTTTTCTTCATAAGGATTCTCTATGAAGCTCTTCGTATGGTACCTTCACAGCCAGACTGAAATGGGGTTTGCAGTTTGAGTGCCACGTTCTCCACTCCTGCTGCATTTGCTGAGAGACTTTGATTAAAAACTCTGCTGAGAGTTAAACACCCTTTGGTGTTTGGCTCCTTCCTTCATTTTACCCGAGTCTCTCTAAAGACTGGAAATGGCTGGTTGGTTGGTTTGCTTGTTTTAAAAAGACACAAAAAAGCCATTAAATTAAGTGGTGTTTTTAAGCAAGAATTTGCACCTCCATTGCTTTTTGGGGGGCCATTCATTTACCACCTGGAGACATCCAACTCAAACCACTGAGCCAAACAAGAGACATACTGGAAGGGTTGGTATTTATCCTGGGCTTTGATGAAAATGCAAATAAAATGCTAAACCTCTCAGATGGGTGCTATTCTATCAAGTATAAAAGCTTTCTCCTATTAAAGACAAAGGTCAACATGTGCTTTACTGCTAGAAAGGCCTGAGAGAGTTTAGAGAAGGAGCTCGGCCTTCCTGCTTTACCTGGCAGTTGGGTTTGGTTACTAAAATTTAGTTTTACCAGGGGCAAGATGGCAGCATGCCAATGCCCCTCGAATTCTGTCCTTTCAGCTGCTGTATTATAGTGTTACTTTTATTATAAGGTAACTCCAGAAAGTCAAATTTTATCTCTCTCTATAAAAAAAAGTCACGGCCCAGTGTAATTATTTCCACCTCCCTCAAGATAAAAACCCTGCAAGCCTTTAATGTGTTAACAAACACCTTGTACATGCACCATGTACAACAGCTGAGCCCTTCTAAGACAGTTATCTACAGAAATACAAATAGACCATGCCTAACATTTTAGGAACAACATTTTGGGGCCCTCTTTTATAAAAAGCATCCGCCTGCCTTCCTTCCTCTTTGGTGGATTAGGAAAGGAAGTTACAAACTTTCTCCTCTAATTCACTGTACAAGCAATTTGGATGTCTGTGTGGGAAAAAGATGAACATAAACTGGTAACCTGTCCTCCTGCAGTGCAGGAATTAGCAAGGAGGAGTTATCTGTTATGAATATGGCAATACCAGGATGAGAACACTGCCTGGTGTTCCCAATTCAAAACTCTGAGCTGAAGAAAGAGCCTTCAGGCTGCTGCACTCATCATCCTCAGGGAAAAATAGCTAAGGGACAAAAGGATCCATCTGTTTCACCTCAGGATTTAGTCAGTTCTCCCAGTATCTTCCCAGCTTTTAATGTCAGTAAATAAACATTAAAAGTGCTTAATGTGCAAGGCTAATCGTGATGATAGCACTTTCACTGGTTTGTTTCTTTTTTTTCTTCTTTTTGTTCTTGTTCTTTTTTGTTTTTTTTTACAAAAACCTTAAAAACAAACATGAAGGCATATATAAAATACACTTGATTTATGTAACAGACAAAATACAAACCACGAGACAAGAAAAATTATTGCAAAATAGATGAGGATGTTCATTTTTTTTTTTTTTTCCACTACCAAGTTGTAAAATGAGAAAGTTTCCTTTAGGTCTTCTAAGATACTAGCTTTCACTGCTTGATGATGCAGAGGTTATTTTCACATATTGGTTGAAAATTGTCTCAAAAGCTTCATCTCTGTGTACCATGGCACCAAACACCAAAGGCTGAATGACAGAAAAACAGATCAGGTTAGTCTGGAAATGAAAAATCTTCCTCTAGCTGTAGTTTTGTCTATATCAACAGGAACAGGGCATGAACTGTACTCAAAGTGCATTAATAAAGGCATAAGAATTGTTCTGTACTAAATCTTTGGATATATGGCAGAGTTTCTAAGATTTTTTTTACACTTTTCCATTTTCTTCTTAAATATCCACAGCACAAAAAGCATTGCACAGGGTATAAGCAATGGCCAACACTTCAACTCTTTCCTCTCCATCCACTCTGTGCATGATGTTTTCCTGGTTGACTTCTGTCTCCAATAAAAAATCTTTATGGGAGCCTCTTCATTTCAGCTCAGAAAGGGTTGATTTAGGGAGATGAACACTTTCAACCTTGCCATAAAGAAGTACTTCTGGATATCAGTGAGTAGAAAGCCTGGGACAACAGTTGTGTGAATTGGAGAGTTTTTTTTGCAGGTGATGGGCTTAAGGTAAAATTTATTCATATGTTAAGAAAGCTTCAGTCACCCAAAAGTTATTTGAGGCCTTGAGAGACTTAAATCTTTAGCAACATCAGACTGAAAGAGGCAATCTGCATAGGAAGGTCAAGTCCTTCCACCCCAAAGCTTCCTCCCCCCACAGATACTCTCAAGCCATCAGCTTTTTGTTCCAGACTGCAGAGCAGTCCTGATTCATCCTGATGAAGGATGCTGGGAAGAGAGGCAGGGAAATAACAAAGCAAATATTTCTGAACTGTTCCAGTGAAAGAGTCTGGATGCAGCAGACCAAGCTAAACATTTAAATTAAAATTCCAAAGTCAAATAGAGCAAATAACAACAACTGAACTAAAAAATGAACAAAACCTTTATGCTGGTGCTAGCCAAAGGAGGAAGACAACAAGAGGATGAAGTCAAGCAGAGCAATACAGATACAGGCAGCCACTCACTTTCTGAGTTGATGGTGTTGATACAGCAATACCCATTCCTGATCCCGGAAGAACAGAGAGGACTTTATACTGAAAAGCAGAAAATAAAAAGAAACCAAAACATAGACCAAAAGATACCTTATGTGCTGAACAACTGCCCAAGGTGCCAAGGGGGTTACACAAATCACTGGGGTAATCCTCCCAGCCACAGCCAGCAGAGCAGATGCTGTTCTTTGACCCTGAAGTCAACAGGCACCTACAGCAAGAACCCTCCTCTTCCTCCCATGCACTGTGGTGCACCCAGCCTGCCTGCCAGGACCAGCCTGGCCCCAGCCTGAGCACCTTGGTACCTACAGTGCGTGTTTAAATGAGCAGCAAGCTTCTTTTTCCAGACCAAATGGACAAAGGGGGTGTGCACACTGGGGGGTTTTGTAAGGAAAAGCTGCAGTGCTAAGGAGGAACACAGCTGGCTGAGCTGGGGAGTATCCCCAAGAGGGAAGAGATCTGAGGTCCAGCCTCTGTTTCCTACCCCCAAATAAAACCAGGCACAATAGGTTTTTATATTTCATTGCCTGATCCCTGTCTCCTCTTTCTTAGAAGAGCTACACAGATGCAAGAGAACCTTTAAGGTAGGAATTGCCTACTAAACAACGAGCCAGCGTTACTTCAAGCATGAGGTTTAAAAGCCATCAACATGAATTATTAACTCCAGAAGGAATGTTCAAGTTAGGCACCAACTGTCTGCTTTACAGACACGTGGTATAAAGAGCAGGAACTCATCTGAACATCTGGAGGTACTTCAGCAGCAGGCACTGGGCTGAGGTGTTTCTTTGCACAATGTGTTTTAATCTGTGGCACTCGAGACCATGGGATGTGATAGAAAGCAGGGGGGTAGTGTCTGCATTTAAGAGTAGGACAAGTTCAGAGAAGGTAACAAAAAGTGGCATTAAGTGCCACAGAGAGTGATGCAGGGCACCAATAAGCTCATTGGTCACTGCAGGCTGATAAAACTCGACCAGGGAAAGGGTCACTTTGTACTCACCGTGCTTCCAACCATCTACTTCTTGTCTCTGCTAGTGATGGGAACCCAGCTGGATGAAACCCCAGCCTGATCCAGTCTGGATATTCTAATGATTGACCCTTCTTCACTGACAAAAATCCCCCACCCTCTGAAGCATCTCCTTTTAGGATGGTGCACCCCCTGATACCAACACCCAAACTGAAGTTAGCATCACACAACTCCTGCTAGCAGGAAAGCTGCTCAAAGCCTACACAGCTCTAGTCAACACAGGAGTTAAGAAACAACACAACCTTAGTTTTAACATAGTTCAGGAGTGTAAAGGTTTAGTAATCTACTTGGGTTATAGTGAATTGGCTTGTGCTGAGTCAAATGGCTAAACAAACCATTGTGGGAAATACTCTTGATCAAAGAATTCTATTTTATTTATAAAAACCATCCCTGGTACACTTTTTCTATTGCAGAAAAGCAAAATGTGACTTAGCTGAAGAGAAAAGCAGCTTGCAAGACAAACCAGACATACCTTCTGAATGTCTGTTATATCCGTCAGCTTTATAACTTTGTTTCTCTTGGATGAGCCAGATTTGGAGCTTTCAAAGCACAAGTAACTGCAGACAAGAAAAGAAAATGCTCATTTTGATACAGTATTTTACAAGAGCACTCTCAATATCCCTCCTGATGTTTGGAATCTCATGGGTTAAAGTCAGTTTTGAGAAAAAGAACAGGGACACAATGTGCAATTGAGTGGTGGCTTCTGATTTAGAGCAAACATTCCTAAATGAGCAACTGGCTATTGTGTCTGAACCCCCAAATCTACACCACATACACTGCACTTCTAGGAGGGCACTGAAGGGTTAAACCTGGCAAGCAGTTGAAAGACACAGGAACCATGTATATCCTTAAACAGTTGGAATACCAACTCACAAAAGGCTTACAAATCTTTTATCATCCCAAAAGAAGATGAATGGAAAATACTGTGTTAGTTTCATGTTATTGTGGTGCAGACAAAAGCTCCAGTTTCTAAACACTGAGTGCTCTCCATCACGAGGTGACATTGCATACAGATGAGCTTTACTTCCATTCAGTACACTCCAAAGGAATTTCAGTGCAAGACCCAAACAGTAGTGAGGATAGTTATTCAGCCCTGGGAGGCTGAGGGGTAAGGAAGGATTGAAAAAGTAAAATAAAATGAAAAAATCAAGTGCTAGTCTTGAAACCAAGGCTTGAATTTCTGTTTTCTGGTTGGTTTGAGATTTGTTTCTTTTTTTTACACATTGTTTCAAGGAAGTTATAAATTCATTTAACTTTAAAAAAAAAAGAAACTAAGAATATGTGCTAAGTAACCATTGATCACAGATCTCCAAATACGTTTCACTTGCAGGTTTCTTCTTTATTGCACAGAGAGTTTGTCTGCTGTCCACAGGAAGAACTGACTATACAGAGCCACTCTCCATCCCTGTGCAAGCCTTTCCAAGGCAAACCCCCCACATTTGTGAAGTGTTCCCACACCCCAGTGATTCAGTTCTCCCTCTCCTATGGTGCTTTTCTGAGGTTTTAAAGCACAGTGAAAGGACATTTTTGTTTTGAAGCACTGTTAAAGGATAACTTTCAGATTCCCATTCCTTAAAGCGTGTTGCATTTGCCTCCTAAGGAATGTGTGGAGTGTAAGGACTCACTTTTCAGTGACATAAAGAACTCCATTCCTGATGTAGTCTGTGGGCATCTTCCTGTCTCTGTTAATCAAGCAACAGCGCCAGCCGTTTTCACACACTGAAAAAGTCATAACAAGAAATGTTACTCTGAGAGAGGCAAGCATCACCCTCAGCAGTTTCCTTAGAAGCCTGGAAGTGTTTACAAAGAAAAGCCTAAATGAGGTGGGTTTAGAGGTAGCAATATCTGGTTTACCACAAAAAACCCCACAGAACAACCCAAATAAACAAAAACAAAGGAACAAAACCCCACAAAGAACCCCCCACCCAGCCAATTATTCCCTTTAATTGAACTATTCCATCTGCATTACCACCAAAGGCACACCAGGCTGTGCATTCTTTCCAAGAACTGCAGGGATGTGGCACCAAAGAGACTGTCTCTACTCAATCTAACTTAAAGCAAAGCCTTTTGATCTAAAGTTTATAGCTGTAAATGGCACAGAAAGAGAATTCAGCTGTGTTTGGCTTTGTAGCAAATGCTAAAAGCCTTCCTGTTGCACAGTACCTGCCAAAGGACGCTCGCTTTCTGACAGGTTAAAGACTTCATGGAAATTCCCTCTCTTGGTGGTATGGAATCGACTGGTCTCCTCATCTTTGCTTATTCCAGTCGGGGCACTTGAGCCCACGTAACTTCTGGATGCTGCTGTTTGAAGCTGCAGAAAAAGAAACACAATTCCCAAATTTCAACAGCAAAGTTCCTAAGAATCACTTGGCTCTTTGTGAAAAAAATAACTGAAAATAAACCCACGATGCAACAATTCTCATTAACTACTTCAGGAAAGCTGACTTTGCACCATGGCACTATACTATTGCACTAATGTGCTACCTGAACATTAACCTTTCAAGGTGCTGGCCTTTGGTGGGCCAGCTGATTTACCTCTGAGAGGTAAAAGCACGTGGTGCTAAATGAACTTATCTTCAAGTACTATTTTTCTGCAGTAGAGGCTCTATCTGATCAGCTAAGTCACTGCACACAGCTCTGATGATTGTACTAGTAGGACTACTAACAGTTAGTATAGTATCAGTACTTGGCTTGTCTTCTAGAGAGAGACAAAGCACAAATATTATTGGACAAGTTTAGAAAGATAAAAGAGCAAACAAAGGAAAAAAGCCACACCAAACTGCATAAGCTCATCATGAATACAAATGCTGAAATTGAAAGGAAATTTTCCATGCTAGGATCCATACCTTTTCATGCCCTGACAGCTAGCAGGAAAAGAAACAAACAACAGAAATGTGACAGTGACAAAAGGAAAACAAAAAAAGCAAAGTCTATATAACAGTATCATATATAGAATAAAACATGAACTGAGTGATGCTGCAAGGTCTTGCTCACAAACTGAGACTACACACCATGAATGCAATTAAAACCAGAAGGGGTGTCAGTGGTTAGAGCACACCAGTCCAAGGTATCCAGGCTGTGCTAGACTCATTGATCTTTCCTTTGCTTTGAAGTTGCACTGAATTTTGAGAGTCTTGACACATGAAAAAGAAATCCAAATGGCTGTCAGCATCTTTGCTGGGGAAGAAAAGGTAGCATGGAGGTGTCAAAACTGAAGTACATGAGTAAAATCTACTTTTAAACAGAGCTTCTGAAGCCCTGGAGACTGCCCTAGCAAACAAGCCTTGCTTCTGGAAGGATGGCAGATGGTTTCTCTCAGAAAGCTGGTTTGCATTTGCTTTTTCATCTTGGTGGGGCACCACACGATTCCAAAGCCTGGCTTTTGTCATCGGAGCATTACCAGCTCCGTTCTTAGCCCTACCCCACACAGGCAGTTAAACAACTGGCAAAGGGACAAGGCTCAAGCTCAGGACTCAGCCCTTCTTCTGTGAAGACCTGATGCTGTTGGAGGCCAAGCAGCCTCTGCTGCTTTTTATTCCTGGGGTTTTTTTTTGCACAGAAGTTGGCAGCACTCGGCATTTCACAGGGTTTAGCCCTAACAAAAGAAATCCAAAGCACATGAAGAAAATGCAAACTGCAATTGCTGACTAGAAAGCACTGATAAAAGCAGCATGGCAGAGGGTATTTACCAGCCAGCTTTTAGGGTAACTAATACAAGGATGCCTCGGAGCAAATGGTTGATGACAACTGTACTCCTGCTTCAGTTACTGGCTGCCTGGGCTGCCCTTTGCAGTCACCGTGCCCCTGGAACCAAGGAACACCAGAGATTCTCCAACAATTGGTGTGCAAAAAAGATCAGAACAAGTTTTGGAAGGTTTTCTTGGATATTTGGCTTCAAACCCATGTAACCAGGTGAAGCTCCGTGGTCCAAGCATGAGAGAACTCAAGGAAAGAGGTGCTTTTTGTGCTGGAATGAAGATTATTTCTACTTTCTCCTACCCTGGTTCCTACCTATGCTGGCACTACATGCTCTGGGGTCTGCCTTTTTCTGTGAAAAAAAATGAAACCCCTGTTTTATTTTAGCTTTTAGTATAAAAAAAATGAGATTTTTGTACAAAGGTTCCTGGAAATCTCTCAAGGGGTAAGGAAGTTGATCTGAAATTACTGAGACCAAGGTAATGTTTCAAAGATATTTGAGCAGTGCCACAGATCTTTTCCAGGCAGACAAGCCAAGCCTGTGGAGTCAGACACAGCAGTACTAAACCCTGCTCTACTTGACAACACTTAAGCCATAAGGAAAAGCCAAAAGGGATAAACACTCTACAGCTTTACAGCTTCAAGTTCAGCAATCCAGAGAGTTTCCACCTCTAAGGCAGATTAGAGAGGCCCAGTAAGAAGCTGCCACAACCACCACAGTACATGAATGATAACCTGGAAGCTCAAGAGGCAGGCCATCTTCTGCAAGTAAGAGAGATACAGGACAGAGATGGCTCTGTCCAAGGGCACATTCACCTCTCTCATCCCTTGAAAAATAGGAGCATGAAGCTCATTTTCTGTCAGAGATTGCCTTTCTCTGCTACTTTCTTCTAAAATACTGAAATATGCTGCAGATATTTTACCCCCATCACCCCTAGAATCCATATTTCTTCTAACTCTTCAGAGGTTAACAGCTGAGGGTTCATGTGTTTATCTCTTTTTGTTCTCCACAGTCATGTACCCAGGCTGAATTACTGCAAAGTGCTGCACATTTTAGGCAGGGAGCTTATAGCAGTACTCAGATGCTCCACCAATGCAATTAGGTACTGTGATAAGAGGCATTGAGCAAAAG
This sequence comes from Chloroceryle aenea, assembly GCA_013399075.1. Taxonomy (NCBI): domain Eukaryota; kingdom Metazoa; phylum Chordata; class Aves; order Coraciiformes; family Cerylidae; genus Chloroceryle; species Chloroceryle aenea. Next base: position 62,066 of record VWZY01000342.1, on the reverse strand, counting down.
CTAAAATGGGATTAGACTGAAGTTTTACTAAAGCAAAGGGGTTTTTTACCTAATAAACACTGACAGATTTAGGGATATGGAAAAGCAGGACTTGCTTTGATCATGTCAGGCCCCCAAACAATCTGCAAATGTGCACAAACCACAACAGCTAAAAGATTTAGCCATGAGGTTTTTAACAAAAGAGAAATTTACTGTTGGAGTACCAGCATGGTGAAAAGCCATTTATCACCACTATCTTAAAAGGTCATCTAACAAAATAACTGAGAGACATAAATGCCTAAACCTGTCTACTACTTTATTACCTCTCTTAATGCTTAACCTACTAGTAAGATGCATACTCTACACAAGACTTTTCTTTTTTGAGGCTAGCTACATAAGCAGCTGAATTTCCACTGGAAAAGAATGCCTGAGAACAGAGAAGGGGAACACAAAAGGACTAAATTTTGGTAATAAAATCACACAGACTGGGTGTTACAGAACTGGTAGCTGTCCTGTCTTAGCTGTCCACACCATGTTCTGGTACAGGGGAGGGGTAGATCCGCTGGAAAGCAGCCCCATGGAGAGGGATCTTGGTGTCCTGGTGGACAACAAGTTCTCCATGGGACAGCAACGGGCCCTTGTGGCCAGGAAGGTCAATGGTGTCCCAGGGTGCATAAGGAAGAGTGTGGCCAGCAGATTGAGGGAGGTTCTGCTCCCCCTCTACTCTGCACTGGGGAGACCTCACCTGGAGTACTGGGTCCAGTTCTGGGCTCCCCAGGTCAAGAGGGACAGGGAAATACTGGAGAGAGGCCAACAGAGGCCATGAGGATGCTGAAGGGACTGGAACATCTCTGGTGAGGAAAGGCTGAGAGCCCTGGGGCTGTTCAGCTGGAGAAGAGAAGCCTGAGAGGGGAGCTGATGAATGGTGACAGAGATCTGCAGGGTGGGGGGCAAGCAGAAGGGGCCAGGCTCTTGTCAGTGGTGCCCTGGGATAGGACGAGGAGCAGTGGGCACAAACTGTAGCACAGGAAGCTCCACCTCAACATGAGGAGCATCTTCTTTTCTGTTCAGTGACAGAGCCNAGCCTGGCCCAAGCTGCCCAGAGAGGCTGTGGAGTCTCCTGCTCTGGAGACTTTCCCAACACCCCTGGCTCTGTTCCTGTGTGGGCTGCCCTGTGTGACCCTGCTCTGGCAGGGGGGTTGGACTCGATGCTCTCCAGAGGTCCCTTCCAGCCCCTACCATTCTGTGGTTCTATGGACAGTGTTATTTTTGTGCATTTAGCTTCATATGATTTTTCAGTGCATATATGTACTTGTACACACATTCTGATAATAGATTTCTTTCTTACAAGAAACAGAACCCCTATAAAAACTCTGTGGATTTCCAAAATAATGAAAAAATAGAACTAACACTGACTTTTAGGATTTAATTAACGTTCCTTTTAATGTGCTCTAGTCACTGGGGAAAAGGGAAAGGGAGAAAGGGATTTGATTTTCAGATGCTGGGAAGAGAGGAACAATAAGATTTATTACCCTTACCCTTCTTGACACTGTAGCATTAGATCTTTCTTTGAGCTGAGGATCTGTGGGGAGACTTGTCCAGATGATATAAGGAGTATCATACTTAGCTCTTAGTCTGGGGCACCTCTTGAAGATAAAATCAATAAGGAAAAACTTGATTCCAGCATAGAGTCCTGAAAAAAAAGGTCACTTTAGCAGGCATGTTGATTAAGAAGATCACCATTGTGATCATTTTTTAATAAGCTCACGAATGAAACCAAATTCTGTGTCCTCAGTCACAGTGCTAAACCATTCTCTTGCTTTTAGTATTCTGATCCTTCTTCCAAAAGCAAGAAATTATTTTTCTTTTCCTCCACTGCCCAGATTCCTCCCCCCACCCCATCCCCAGTTCTTTTAACCACTTCTGTAGCTTCCTGTTAGGAAGAACACGAAAATAATTCAAATACACATTCCTTATTACCACAAGCACTCTGAAAACATCCTATACTTCCAAACCAGAAAACACTGGAGTGTTCAGCTCTGCAGCTCCTTGCAAAAATTCAAATGGCAACAGAGGGCTCTCATGTACTTCATTAAACTCTTATCTTATCCAGTACATCCCCTCATCTTACACGAGATATTGTGCCAGATTAAAAAGGGCTTGAACTGCTCTCTCAAAACTTTGTGCCTTCTCTGTGGTCCCACATATTTAATTTGCTGGGATGCATTAGTGAAAAATAACCAGAGTACAGCCTGGAAGTCTTGGAGCTGACAGTCTGAAGAGCTCAGCACAAACTCCCCCTCTTCAAGGGGCAAATGCACTGTTGAGTCTTTCTCTATTACATTATGTACCCAGAGATGGCTTTCAAAATGCACTTGACAAACAATGCCAAGCACAATGAAAAGAATTTAAACCACTGCATTATTTATTAATGGAGGCTTTTCTTTCTTAAACTCGAAAATTTTCTCTCTAAAGATCATATTAAGTTTTAATTCCTTAAGTTTTGATTCTAACAGGTCAATTATTTATTGTGTTTACCCATTCCAAGCCCAATAATCCTGTATGGCAAAAAGCAGGATGCAATAAAAGCTGCCCATAGAGTGATGTAGAGCTTCTGTGTTATTTCTGGCTGGACCCACATGAACAAGCTGAAAACAAAAAGAAAAAAAAATAATTATATTACTAGCATTCCCAACATCAGTCAAGTCTTGCTTTAAGAGGTAAAAAACAAAGAAGATTCAAGCCAGCTAACTTACTTTTTTATTTTTTCCAGTATGTCTGCCATCTTGCCAAAAAGGTTCTGCATAAGAAGCAAGAGAATTAAAACCAAGTCCTGCAATATTTTGGGGGGGTTTTGTCCACATAACAGAAAACAACATTGCTCTGCTGGTAATAAGCAATTCCCAGAAGTGATTTATTTTTTGTTTAATTCATTTTTAGCCATTTTATGAACTTCACAATTGAGTCAACACAGAACAGAGCAGCTACATGATGACTTCTATCCTGTTTCTTATCACCCTGTTCTGGAACTCATGATGGCACAACTGGGAAGTGTTCACATCACTGCAACTATTTTAAATGAAGCTGTCAATATAGAAATTAAGAGCTGTCAGGAGGTATCAAAAAGGGAAGTTTCTTCAGAGATTCTGAGCACTGAAGTCTCAGGAAGTGGTTACTGAGTTCACCAAGTCTTGGTTACTGAGTTCACCAAGTGTTGGACTCTCAGCTTCTTTAGGAACACCACCACCACCCTTTGAGTTACTAGATTCCCCATCATTCCAGCAACTGTTTATGAAAAACATGAGGGTTTTTTGCATGTCCTGAGTCCTGGCTCAGGACTGAGCACCTATAACCTTCATCCTCCCAGTAAATTTACAAAGGTCTCCATATAAACATATGCACCACCAGCAGCAGAGGGAAGGAGATGAGTGCAAACAGTTGGCAAGACAAAAGGTAAGCTACTTTCAGCAGCAGCACTATGTTAGACAGAGAATGTTTAGGGTTGGAGATGACTTCTAGGATCATCAAGTCCAACCTTCACCCCAACACCTCTCTCCCCACTGGACCAGAGCCTCAAGTGCTACATCTTGGCCCCTGGGCACACTGCTGGCTCATGTCCAGCTGTCTGTCCACCAGCAGCCCCAGGTCCCTTTTGGCCAGGCAGCTTTCATGCCATGTGTGCCACAAGGCACAGTTCACCTGATGCCAGGGCAGCTCACCAAACTGAGGAGCTGGGAGGAAACCTGCCCTCACCCTCTCCAACACAACCAGCAGGTTTCAGGGCTGTGGAGCATGGCAGAGTTTAAAGCAGCCTGTTTCAGAGATGCTGTGCAAGCTGTTGAGTTGACACAGCCTAGCAGAGAGTTGAAGGAATAGGGTCACTTACACCACCTTTGCATCCAGCAGATTGGGGATGTGCATCCATACTCCAGCACGTGGGTGAGATTCACCACCTAATCTATATTACCAGAAGCTCATTTGCATATATTAGGGGAAAAACTGTCAGAAGCTGCTTCTGCTCCCCTTCTGACCTTGCTCAGAGCTGTGACTGGAGTGCCTTGACCAGTACTCTGAAACTTTATGCCACACCAGAAGCTCCAGGCACCATCTCACTGCGATCTTGATTACACCTTAAGTAAAGATGCCTATGCACAAAAAGCATTGTTAAGTGTTTCTTTTAATATGCTGCATAATCAAAGTACTTTGACCACTTGGACTATGAACCTCCCTGTTTGAAGGAAGCAGCCAGAGAGGTGCAAAAGCAGCACAGTACCTGCGCCTTCTGAGCCACATCTAGAACAAGCTGGAACTTTTCAGACACTGTCAGGTCCTCTTTTGGGGGTTCCTTGGGCAAGAAAAGAGAGAATCCATTAATTTTCAGCTCAGCTAAAACTGATTTTAGACAAAGCTCCTCATAACAACAAGACCCCTTAACATTCTTGGCAATAGTCCTCTCACTTTAAACAGGCCCTGTTTCAGATCTACTGGTTTATGTCTTTAATTATTGGTTATTTTTAGTTATCAATGCTTTTCCTCCATGGTATATGGGGTTTTTTGTTGTTGTTTATTTGTTCCTAAGTTTGACATCTACCACATTATTTATTTATTTATTCCAATAGATGGTTGGCCTTTTAAGAACAAGAGAACAACCCTGGAAGCAAGGCTTCACTAAGCCTTAGTAAGAGGTCTGAAATTCAAAGGACTCCATGCTACATTAATCCTTCCACTACCTCCTGCCCAAAGCAGGATATGCAAATATTTACTTCAGAAATGTCCCAGAGAAAACAAAATGCAATGTTTCTTGAAGATCCCACGGGATCTAACTTGTCCCAAGCTGGCATATTAACATTTACTCCAGAAATAGGAATATTGAATGGTGAAGCACCTAAACCTAGTGCTGTTAGTGAAGATTTCTATATTTAAAGAAAAAAAAAAGTTGTAGCATCTCCTTCTTCCTTCCTTTTACAGCTACACAGAAGAAAGTTTTGAAGGCCCCATAAGAACAGAGATCAAACCAATGGGAGACCTACCATGGGTTCAGAAACTTCAGGCACAATACTCCACTGTATTCTCCAACCCCTAGAAGTTATGGAAATAGTTAAAGAGAGCAAGAACTTCTTCTCCACCTGCCAACACGGATTGTTTGTATGAGGTTAAAAAGTAGTTTACTACAGTAAGCACTTAATGGTTTAAAAGAAGTAAAATATCCCTGCCTCAGCACAGAACCCTCCAAGTGGCCAACCATGGACAGCTTTAAAGGCAGCCACAGTTAAAAAATATGTTAGTTAGGTGGATTCTACACAGAATCACTGCTTTCAGGTCTTGCAATCAATGTGAAATGTGTGCACAGACAAAATAATGAGGAAATTTTTTTTCCTTCTGTGCTTTTTTGTTTTGTTTTCTTTTATGATTTAATTTTTAATGGAGACCAGATATATAACTAGAAGATACTTTGGATGAAGTGTGTCAAGGGCCACTGAAAGCAGCAAAACTGCAATTTTAGGGTCCTAGGTGAAAGTCCTCTCCAGGGAGAAGCAGCAGGGTGATGTTCTCCAGCCACTGTGAGTACTGCAGAATACTTTTGGTTTAGAATTTTAAAGTGTTGAGGGATTTGCCTGAGAACATGCAGCATCATTTAGGATGACCCAGGTCACAGGAAAGGAATAAAATTCCTTAGAATTGTAAAAAAGTTACAGAAATTGAGCAAAGAAATGAAGGATATTAGAGTTTCAATTCCACTTGGTTCCATTTAACTCAGAACAGGTAGCCATTTACAACTCAGTGCAAGAATACTAAAACATCTTCCAAGCAAAACATTATACAAGAATAATCTAGTGGTTAATAAATACCTGGCTATGAGGTAATTTAGGGACAACCTCAAAATTGCTAAAAATAAGAACATAGGAATGGCCCAGCCATGCCATACAGCATTCATGTAAATCTGCAGATCAAGAAGAAAAAAAGAGAAAGAGAGAGGTGTGGGTTACAAACTGGGGTACAGTGAGTTGTACAAAATACTGTTGCTTTGAGTTCAAAAACCACACAACTCAGATCACAAAAGTTAATAAACTTTAGCCCCCTCATGACAAGACAAAAGCTCTGCACTCATGCACATGAAGTCCAACCACAGAATTAAACTGATCTCCAGAGATGATGCTTAAATAGAGACAGTAAGTGTTTTTAACTGCAATTAAGTGAAAGTGGAGGAAAACCCAAACCAGGAAACCTTAAAGGCTGAATCTGCTACGTGACCATACAGTCTGACCTCTCCTAGACCAGCTGAGGCAATGGTACAGCAGGAGAGTTGTAACAATTGGCCCCTTACAGGGCAAAGGGATAAACTCTATTCTGTTATTTCTGGTCAACTACATCCAGAGTTTTCACCAAGGTTCAAAAGACTGAAAGAAAATCTGTCTTCTTTTACCTAACACAGACACAAAAGGGCTTCAAAAGGTTTTCTGTCCACTTCCCAACTTCTGAAAGCACAGAGGTAACAGCCTCCCAGATGAGAGGCACTGGGTTTTTTACTGGTAGCCCCAGAATGAACAAAGTGTTTGCTCTGGCTCTGAAGTCCCAGAGCCTTCTGAACATCAGCTAATCCTCCTTCCAGCTTTTATCTGACAAATGGGTTTGTCAGGAGGGGTGAGAGAAAGATCAGTAGATTAGGAGAAGGGATTGACACAGGGCACCAGGAGGGGGAAGTCTCCTCCTCAATGTTCCTTCAGCTGTGCCACACAAAGCAGCATTAAATAAAGCTCAGTAACTCTCAGAGGGGGATCATTTCATGACAAGGTGTGTGATGTTTTCACCAAACAGGTTGTACTGGGCTGCAAGGCAAGGGTTGGGTAGCATGGGTGTAGCCAAAAGGTGGTTTAGAAGCTTCTCCCACGTCTGATGGAGCCAATGTATGCCTGCTCCAAGATGGACCTGCCCCTTGCCAAGGCCAAGGCCAAGGCCCAGGCCAAGGCCAAGGCCGGCAGTGACGTGGTAACACCGCTGGAATGAGAATATATGACAGAAAACTCTGCAGGCACCCAGGTCAGCGAAGAACAGTGAAGGAGGAGGGGAGGAGGTGCTCCAGGCACCAGAGCAGAGATTCCCCTGCAGCCTGTGGTGAAGACCACGATGAGGCAGGCTGTCCCCCTGCAGCCCATGAGGTTAAAGGTGGAGCAGATGTCTACCTACACCCCACGGAGGGCCTCACACTGGAGCTGGCAGAAGCCTGTCGGAGGCTGTGAGTCTGTGGGAAGCCTGTCCTTGAGCAGGCTGCTGGCAGGACCTGTGGACCCATGGAGAGAGGAGCCCATGCTGGAGCAATTCATGAAGAAGTCCCACTGGAGAAGCTCATGGACTGTCGCCCATGGGAAGGACCCCACGCTGGGGAAGGGAAAGAGTGTGAGGAATTATCCCCCTGAGGAGGAAGATGCAGCTGAGACAACATGTGATGGACTGACCACAACCCCTATTCCCCATCACCCATTGCTGCTGGGTGGGGAGGAGTTAAGAGAAAATCTGGAGTCAAGTTGAGCCCAAGAAGAAGAGAGTGATAGCAGGAAGGTGTTTTAAGACATCAGTTTATTTCTCATCATCATACTCTGATTTGACTGATAATAAATTAGTTTCCCCAAGTCCAGCCTGTTTTGCCCATTGACAGGAATTGCTGAATGATGTCTCCCTGTCCTTATCTAGACCCACAAGCCTTTCATGGTATTTTCTGTTCCCTGTCCAGCTGAGGAGGAGTCAGAGAGCACCAGTGCTGGGCACACAGCTGCATTCAGCTCCAACTGCTGCTCTCGGTATATTTCATACACTCTGTGACCAAAAGAATCATTAAGAACTAGAAGGAAAACAAATCAAGGCTCCACTAGTCATGTGGCATGCAAACCTCCTTACCTAGCATGTAAGGAGTGCTGGAATTTAGTTTGTTCCATTTTGGAATGCCTGCTTTTAGTTCAACAGACCCAAAGTTTGCAAGTTAAATGATACTCAGGGTCAAGGGATTTTGTCTCTGAGCAGGAATGGCAAAGGTGGTGAATGATAGCTTCTTATCAAGAATAGCTGCTATCAGCATTTCAGTTTTAGACAACAAAACATTTGGCACAGGCTGAAGTGACCATCAGATTACAGGACCATGAGACAGAAGAGAAGAAATGAGAGAACACTGCCTGGATCATTGGCAGTGATTTTAAGTTACAAAACCATGCTACAGTAAACCCAGAATACAATTTAAGGGGCTTTGAAATGTAACTGAAGTGACAAACACTGGTATTTTGTGTTAAATAAAATAACACTACTTGATTTGAGGACTTCAGCTGTGGCATAATCCCTACTTAGATATGGCAGTGTCAGTGAATTTCAGGAAATAATACACTTTAAAAGTTCTTACTGCTCCTGGAGGAATAGGGTCACTTACAATAAAGGCAATAGCAGAAGTGTAGATAGAATACCAGTCTGATAAGGCAGAAAGATTCTTCACAAAATTAGTAACAGGTTTGGCACCTCTCTCTAAACAGAAGCAGAGAAAAAACAGAACTGTTAGAATGAGCTGGCAGTGGTTAAATCACTTGTAAGAGGCAAACAACCAAATTAGAAAATCAATAGCAATATTCAAGACAAGTAATGATAAAAAATCCAAATTAAGAAAAATTAAACCCATCATTTTCACTGAACCATTAGTTAAGGAATGCATTTCCAAAACCCAGTGTTGTTCAAGACAAAGGTTATGCCTGAACTTGGGACTATAGACAAAAATAACCAAACCCCTCTACCAGGGTACCCTGGATGCTGACAGCAGTCTGCTCTCAGCCTTGGCCACACCACCCCAAAGACCTCTGCACAGGGCAGTTCATCCCACTGCAAAACCAGCTAAATTAGGACTCTGAGCCACCAAGGAACAACTCGCTGCTGCTTGACCAAGCTAGGCTAAAACCAGGCCAGACCTCTCTTGGCCACGTTTCTGCAAGAGCCTAGCTGCTGGCAGCACTTTGCTGCTTACTCCTTCCAAGCCAAGAGACACAGGAGCTCAGTGCCTGAAGAAATTTGCTTCCCACCTCTGCAGCCTTTTGCTCTCACAGTCACTGCACGGGAGACTAAACTGTGCTGGGAGAGCCATCGCTCCTGCACGCACCGGACAGCGACAGCAGATCTTCCTCAGCTCCCTAAAACCCACTTGTCCTTTATGTCATTCCTCTTAACCTCTTTTACCACTTGGGCAAACTAGCTGGGGGACACAAGAAAACAGGAGAGGGCTGCTGCAAGGAGAGCTTTGCTTTCTCTGCTAGAACACCCTGGTTCTGCCTCCCTGCTGAGAAGTGAGGGCTGCTCCTCCACGGGAAGCCCCAGAAGCAGCCACTCTCAGATGCAGCACAGCTCAACTCTGAGAGGCTTTCCTCAAGAGAGCCCGTGACTTGCTGTCCTAGTTTGTTTGGCTTGAAGTTCATCTATCCTCAATCCACTTCCCATGGGAAGCAATTAAACAACTAGGACTAGGTTTTCTTGAGAATCAGCAGCACAACCAAAGCAGCAGATGAAGTAAGTGGAAGGGCACACCCAAGGCACTAGAGGATGTCACAGTCAAGCACTCCTTCCATCTGCTCTGCTCCACCACCCCACGCTGAACCTGCAGGGAAGGTCAACACTTGGAAAAGGCTGGTGCCAAGAGGGTGCTTGAGAGCTCTGGGGGGTCACCAGGCACCCCTGGATGATCCAGATTTTGTGGCTCGCTTAGCGAGTTAAGAACCACTCGAAGCTTAAGCTTAATACTGCTTTTTCCAAAGCTATTATGAAGCCAGTGAACATCCAACCACAGAGAATGGGTCACGAGAATTCTCCCAAATTAAAAGAGAATTAATAGCAGTATTAGAATAAGGAGAACAAAACTGACCTCTGCAGAGGTTACAGACTCTTGTTTCAACTTCACCTTCCCCCCTCCCTGATAAGCTAACAATTTGAAGCACAAACCAGCCATTATTTTTTCAAGTTAGCTATTCTTTGCTGCACAGAACTTTTGGAGGACTTAACTATTTTATTTAACATGCCAACTTGCATCCTCCACCTTCCAAAGGAATTTATCAGCCCCCCAAGAGAAAGAAATGCTGAACACACTCCGGGTACGCATCGCCCAACACTGCCTTCTTTGAAAGTGCAAGCCAGTAGTCTTGCAAGTGAACCACAAGCAGCTCAGGCTTAGGAACAAGTGCCCTGTTCTCATTCATGACATCTTTGTGCAGTTTAATTAACATTCCATTTTTAGTTCAGAGATACCCTGAGTAACTCCGGATGAAAGGCGAGCATCTCCCACTGCTCCTCGAAGTTCCTTTGCACTCCAAACACTAGTTCAGGATTTCAGCATCATTTCTGCTTAGGAACTGGCAGAAATATTTCAAACCACTGTGTTAAAGTGCAGCAATCTTCCCAATAGGGTTACTAGGAACTATTTTTATGCCCAGAAAATAAAATACTCTTAAGTACTTACTTAATCTTCTCATATTTTCAGTCAACCTGAAAAATAATGGGTAAAAGCAACTTGTTAAATCAAGTAGTGGACAGTTCTGTACATTGGGTCCCTGAAATACTGCTCGTGGTTCTAAATTAGATGTTTGTGCCTAAAGCTTCACTCTTGCCTGTTATCAGATGTGTTTCTAGTAATGCCATACCTTGCATCCGACCAAAAACTGAAGTGCAAAAAGCCCCTCTGGCCTAATTAAGGCTTTGTCCACAGTTTGAGAGGCGTGTGACAGAACCTGATAAATGACATAATTCTTATTCTATCTCAGACAGTACATAAGCTTCTGGCTAAAGCATTCACAAACCTTGTGAGATGGTTCTGTGCTTTCAGTTCTATCACTTGTTATAAAACTCTTACTCAAAAAAAAGGTCATAAAAAAAAGCAGACAAACAAACAAAAAAAAGAGAAGGAAAGACAAAAAAAAGCAACTTGTAAAGCAGCCAACAATTTCTCACGCTCACGTTAGAGATTTTACCTTCTAGCACTAAGTGGCTCTTCTGTTTCCACTGTATTCTCTTCTGGCTGAAATCTGAAGTCCTCAACATACTCCCCAAATTTGTCACAAAACCACTTCTGGAGTCTGGAGCTGACTGTGTGACTCCGTTTATCTGCAAGACAGAAGCACTAATGTCAGGGAATACATCTTCACCCAAAGCATGCTCCTGTTCCCACACAGTCTTGGTGCAGCTTCCCATCCTTCACCACCACTCGTCGTGGAAACTCACTGTGCAGTTTACTTCTGCCACTGCACAGAAACCCAAACAGCACAAAGCTGGTGAAATAAGACTACAAGTGACCCCTGCTTTGCTCCAAGCGCAGCACATGGAAGATCTTGCTACCAGGAGTACTTAAAGCATCCTAACATGGGAGAATTTTTAGCAAATGCTGTAAAAATATTTCCTGGATAAGAGAGTCCCCTAAACAAAAGCCTGATGTAGATCTCAGCTCTCCTATTGTGCTGAGGGGTCAGCTCCAGACTGGCAAGAGTAAAGCAAAACACTCCTCCACATGAGCACGACAGGAAAGGGAGGTGGAAACTTCAGCACGATTCTGCAAGAGGTATTTTTACTACCACTTTCCAGCTATTTATAGGCTATAAAGACTGTGGGTGTGTACAGATATTTATATATAGAATGGGCACTTTCTTTTTCTTAAAGCCAGGCTATAGAAATGATGCTGGATATGCCACTTTCTCCATATGGAATATACACCCATAGACTGCCTGGACAGTTACATAGAGCAAAGTAATGAAGCAAGCAGTGCTCAGAAAACAGAATCAAGCTATTAATGAATGACAGGGATATCTAGAAAGCCAGGGAATTTAGTGACAGTTTACAGCTGAGCCAACACTTCTGTTCGAAAATAAATAAAAAATATATATGAAGTAGCTTCCCACATGGTCCAGAAAGTGGGGAAAAAGAAATTCTCAGTGTACAAGACAGACAAAAATTCCAGGCTGTAGTTCACGTGGTGGGAAGTATTGACATTAGGGGAGTAACAGGAGGAGTGATTTCACATTGAATCTGCATATTTACGAGCCTAAATCTCAATCGAGAGGTGCAGGGAGGAAAGCTCAAGTGTCCTGAAAGACTGAGAATCTGCCTGTTGCCTTAGTTCTTTCAGAAAACACTTTATGATTGAATTTGTAATCAGCAGCAGCTTGGGAAATGGAGATGAGAGTGTAGGTGTCCAAAATACTTGTTCCTTTTTCAGAATATCTTTTCTTTCAGGAGAGGGGAGTAGGAATACGGTTAATGGCATAAAAGCTCTTACAAGTTGAGAGCAAAGTCGTGGATCTTTCCTATGTCCTACACCTGTTTCCTTGCAAGCCAAGGATCAGCAAGGCATCTGAGAATGATGAAGTCAGGCACGGGTTTCCTTACATTCCCACAGGCTTTACAACACACAACAAATCCCTCACACGGGTCTGCAAAGTCAGCTGAGAAAGAAGTAAATGCACAATAATCATGTATGGAGAGCTAAGAAGCTGCTCAAATAATCTTTCCTATTGAGCTTCTTCAGAAGCCTGCTTAAGGACCCGGTGTGATTTTCAAAGGATCAGAAGACAGGGGTCAAAAATAAACCCCCCAACTGAATCAAACTGCTTGGAGGGATCTGGCCAAGATTACCTGTTCCATTGGCTTGCGCCTGGGGCTTTGCAGGTTGCTGAGCTGCAGGCACCTCTTCTGTCCTACAAAGAAAACAGAAACCACATGAAATGCTACAGATGAAGATTTTTTTTCCCTCTTTTAGGCAAAGGGTGCACCAGAACTTCCACGTTTTCCATAGCTGAGACAATACAACCATGACAAGAGAAAAAACACATTTGTGTTCCTTTGCAAGATTCCAAATATTTATGAGCGTTGTGCTTTGGGATCCAGGGAATCACCATCCCCTGGCAGGAGAGATCTCCTAGCACTGACAGCTCAGTTCCCTCTTCCAACTACTACATAATCCAGCATCAAATCTGTTGCATTACTTATGCCTTTGGGTTGTATATTCATTGCAATGCCTGCCTGGAAAACTCATCAGTGCCCTGACTCTTCCCAGAGTAATAAATGAAAATGGATTTTGTGTCACAGCTTGATAATCACAGCACTAGACCAAAACCACAGCTCGATGCATGAACCTCAAACACTGCTGTTGTTACCAGAGTCAAACACCACTCATCTTCACAACGAGAGGAACGGCTGTCAAGCATCATTTAAAATGTTATGCAAGGCTTCCAGTTGCATCTGCACTGTCCACAGCCTCCAACTGCCAGCCTGTCTTGAGAATACTTCAGGCTTCGGTCCAAAAGTCTTCAGCCATCCATGTAGATACCCCACAAAAAGATTTTTCAAACGAAGCTTTGACAACATAACACCAGCTACCATAAGCTTTACATGACAGGCAGTTGTGTGACTGAAAAGATTACTGCTTGAAACAAAAAACACATCAATCATGCCATGTCATTATCACTCATTTATCAGACTCTATGGGCGCTTCCAAATGTTCCCTTCATATTCTGCTCCACAGGAGTGGAACCAAGTGGGATGGTGGTCATCAAACAGAGAGCAGGGAGAGGGATCCTGCTGTACTGGGCACACCACAGCAATACAGATAGTGTTCTCTCTCCTGCTCTTCCTCTAGAAAGTACATCAGGGAAAGATCTCCCTGTACTATCTGCAGACAGAAAAGACCATTACTAACGTGTGCTGTCAACATCAGTAATGAGTATGACAGAGAAACTACAGAGCTAATTACCTCCCGCCCTCCTAAGCACTCCCTGTATTTCATGAGCTCTCCACATCCTTGTTCATTTCTGAAAGGAACATTTAGTAATAATTTAGTGGTTTATAAATTATAACTGGACATCAGTGTGGAGAAGATGAATTCAATGGTTTCTGCTTTGAAAGCCACTTGTTTTCACACCTCTTTGAGCCTATTTTGCACGGCTTCTGTATTTGCAGCAACTCTTCTTTTCAAAAGCCACCTGAAATTCCACCAGTTTGTTTTTTTCTAACTGTATTTCTGTGTCATTTTTCCCCAGTTTCTATAAAAACCGTGGGATCCTCCTCCAAAAACTCCTCCCCTCCTCACTGTTCACCCCACACCCTCACATCTCCTCCATTTCCAGCTGTCTCTCTAAAGACAGTCAGCAACTAAGGTGATCAAATTTGCACAAACTATTACACAGCAGCGTCCTGTTTTCCTCTATCAGCCCATCAGAAGGTTACACCACATAGCTGGGCATCTTCTCCTGCACTCTGTCACTGCCACCGTGTCCCAGTGAAGCTGAGGACACATCTGGGTGGATGTCATTCACAAGCAGGCTCACACAGGCAGGAGCCAGTCCCTGAACCTGCTCCAGTCGTGCGGAGGCATTCGGGGTATCACACCTGAATGGCTCCAGTGACAAAGCTGAGCTGACATCCCACTGCTGCCAGCCATCAGAGCCTTCAGGCTGGGTCTTCCTTTGGATGCTGGGATTTATTTTTAGAAGCAGCCCAGTGTCATTACTCCCCGTGTTTCTTGGGAAAGAAATCCAAAGAATCTCATCCAGAAGCAGTTGTGGGTAGCTCCATCAGGAGCATGGGATGGTTTGGCTTTGGTCCTTCTTGGTGGTTTGGGTTTTTTTGGGCAATGTCTTTCTTGCCATCTGCATGTTCCTCCTTCCCTGGGAAGAGCCTGACCTTTACAGATGCCCAGGTTAATGACAGCTCATTACTGCACCTGAGAATCAGGTTATAATTAGCCACTTCAGACAGATTTGGGCCAGGAAGCTCAGAATTCATTGTTCAGGTGTGCACACCCACTGAGAAGCTCAAGCCCAAAACCAGGTCACGCTGAACCACCAAGACCACTGACAGAGGGAAGGAATTATCTTTCCTACAGTTTCTGAACCACTCCTCATGTCAGAAATCAGTTTAAAAGGCTGGAAGACATAAATTGTCCTCAGAACAACACAAAAGGCAGTGTTCCTGTGCAGGTTTCCTAGCCTAACAAGCTGCCTTAACTGGGGTGTGATGGGTGGTCAGTCAGACTCCCCCAACAACTGCATGAAGACCAGGCTTGCTGTACACAACAGGTCCAGTCACTGCCAAGATGTTCTCACATGTATTATATTTTGCCATTTTACATGGCTAGTGTCCCAATTTGTAGTTTCTGAAGCAAAAGAAAAGGCTGGGGTAGTGGGCAATGGCTCAAAGTGCAGAGGAGGGCAGTGACAAGGGGTG